>OZ010599.1:95254022-95364022 GCA_963932145.1 Acanthosepion lycidas
GGGGTAGATGAGGACTCCTTAGCCACTGTTGTGGTAATCCATCTAGGAGAAGGAAAACTCCAAATATCAAACCTGAGCAGTGGCTTGGCGAGGGGGGACCATCCCAGGTGCCAGCACAGTAGGGGTGACACAATGTCACCCCCAACAAAATTTTTCAACGAGGCTAAGGTGCCAAAAATAGTCTGAGCACAGTGATGGAGATACAGGGTTTCGCAGGCAGGCATATGACCCCCCAGAAATAATTTATGACCCCCCAGTTTTGTCCCCCGTCAGAAATTTTCTAATAAATTGTCGGGAAATTTGTGAGTAGGAAAAATAGCAATGTTTTCAGCTTTCATGTGTTTCAGTTGCTACAATCTTGGTTACTAACAATTGAGACATTGTTGTAAAATTTTATTGGATGATCTGGTGTTTTAACTCTGCATCAGTAATAACAACAAAGCGAAATACGAAGCCAAAAGTGCAACAATTTCAGTCTTGCCTGACTGAGATACAATTTTCCATTGAGTGAACAATATACTTTTGAATATATCTACTAGTGTTGGGACGATTAATCAGAATCGGAATTAAGAATCGGAAAAATCGGAACTTTTTGGGGTATCGGAATTGGAAAAATTTGTGCCTATTTTCCGATTCCAAAAATGATTCTTTTAAATTTTTAACTTAATTTTCCATTATTGGTACTAATGATAAATATTTATTGTTTTTCAATTATCACTAAAACTAAAATCATAATAACATCAAAATACAATGTAAATTTATTTTACTTGTATAAAGAAAAACAAAAAAATAAACTTTGCATAAATTCTCTAGGTAACCTTTAAAAGAATGCAGCTGATTTACATGTTCCGAAAAATGCTTAAAAATTAAATACAACATTTTTGTCAAGAAAAATACTTTCAAACATCATTGATAATTAAATGGTACCCAGAAAAAAAATGATGCAACGGAAAATTGGACACCGGAAAATTAGCAACAGAAAATTACGTCAACCATGAGCCAGTCGAGACTGTCAGATCTGGCTGTGCTGTCCATTCAAAACAAGCTTACAAGACAAACAGATTTTGACAATGTCATTGACCAGTTTGCTACAATGAAAACAAGAAAACATTCATTCTAAGACCATAGTATTGAATGTCATTCTTTTGTGTATTGCCGTGTTTTGTATTTAGTTGTTCTGAAAGTGAACAGTTGCATTTTAAAAATCTTTTGATTTGAACTGATTATTTTGTGGTATTGGATTTTGTCTTGGATCATACATGTAAACAGTAACATACCGGTCAGTAGAGTAAAGTAGAGGTAGAGCATGTATGAAAATTTAGCTACAGCTAACCATTCAGCATAGGGTGAATCGGGGTCATTAGGGTGACATTTGAGCAGACCACCCCAGGTGATGTTTACTCTAGCTACACCACTGAACCTGAGTGTTTGGTATGGACCAATCTTCTCATTTTATGTGCCATTGAAAAACTATACCACACGCAAAAAGTGGACTGAGTGCCGTGCAAGCTCAATTCACTATAAATAAACTCACGCAGAAGTACCTCCCTGACCTTTTTTTGTGTTTTTTTTTTTTTGTGATGCTTTCTTACGAATCATCACTTAACCTAACCTATGTCCCAAGTCCACTGGCGATATACGTTTTGGGGACGCATACATGTTTAACAAACTGGGAGTATGTAGCTCAAACTGTGCACAGTGCCGACTCTTAACTTATCTTAACATCGCTTCAATTGTCTAATAGAGACAAAAGGCATGATTTGGCGGAGTTAAGGGTGTCAAAGCAGCCTTTCTAGGAAAGCACTGCTTGCTTCGTGCGGGGATTAGAAAAGGTATTTGCCTCATAATCTGGCCAGTAGCCATGACTGGCAGATTGTTCATTTAGTGGTAACAAAATTAAAGACTAAAACTCGGCATTATCAAAAAATCACAAACATACAAATCGGTTTTCTACCTCCGTTGGCATGAAAGTTGCATGCTGGAATGTACGAACATTACTTGACAATGAGCTGTCTGAAAGGCTGCATTGCAGAACTGCTCTGTTGGCCAGGGAGCTTTCGCTTTATGACATGGACATTGCTGGTCTCTCTGGGACACGTCTTGCTGATGATGGTCAGCTCACAGAGACAAGCTCTGGTTATACTTTCTTTTGGAAGGGGAAACCTGCTGATGAAGCGAGAAAACACGGTGTAGGTTTTACCATCAAATGCTCCCTATTAAAACACTTGCAGGAACTTCCTTTTGGTAAATCAGGACGCATTATTTCTGTACGTCTTCCTCTGCGACAAAAATGTTTTGCCACAATCGTATCGATTTATGCCCCAACCATGGACTCCCCTGAAACAAACATACTCTCTTTTTATGATGAGCTAAGGCAACTCTTTCTCAATATCCCTGAGAATGATAAGATCATTTTACTTGGCGATTTCAATGCGAGAGTGAGGAGGGATTCTCAAACTTGGAAATGTTTAGGTTCACATGGAGTGGGAAATGCAAACAGCAATGGCCTTCAGCTCTTGCAGTTTTGCAACAAGCACGATCTCATGATTGGAAACACGGGGTTTCGTCAGAAAAACAAATACAAAGGCACATGGCAACATCCACGTTCTAAACATTGGCACATGATTGATTATGTCATTGTTCGTCGGCGTCATCTACAAGATCTTCACCATGTCCGAGTTATGAGAGGCGCTGAATGTTGGACGGATCATTGCCTGGTAAGAGCCAAAATGAAACTTAGAATCCACCCCAAAGTATGACATAGCACCACATCATGCACAAAAAATGCAAAAAAGCTTGAGGTCTCAAAATTTTTTCATCTCCCTGAAACAAAGATCATCTTCCAGAATGCACTTACCTCTATCGAACTAGATGAAACAAATTTATGGGAGGATTTCAAAGTGAAAGTGCTTTCAGCGGCTCATGACATTTTAGGATTTCGGAAAAAGAAGTGCCAAGACTGGTTTGCTGAAAATTATGAGGAAATTGATGCACTTCTTGAAACAAAATGCAATCTTTTCCAGAAAACCTTGTCATCAAGTCTATCTAACCAAGCAAAAATGGAAGCTACAAAAACATATATATATATATATATATATATATATATATATATATATAGTTGGATTGATGTTATTTTGTGACTCTGCTTAATCTAACAATTGGACAATTTTGCTGTTACATTATTTGAAAAATTATACTGTTACACCCTATATATATATATATATATATATATGTATATCACTTTAATTATTACTTTTAGGGGATACTCATATTTGAGTTGATGCTCCATTTATTTCAAACTGTATTTGTATTTTATTTTGTCTGCCAGCCAAATATTCAATATATCATTATAAAGCAAAGATCACATTGAAAGCACTCCTCATAGTCGAGTTGTTTAAACCACATCGGATCTTACAAATTTATCTCCTTTCCTTGGTGGATGCTGGTTCATATCCTGTCGGAAAGTATATTTTCCTTTAATAAGATTTCTTGATTATTCAGGGTGGTAGGCAAAATAAAATACCATTTAAAATAAACAGGTCATCTACTCAGATATGGGAATCCAATAAAAATAACTTTGATAATATCATGTCGGGTTAATAAATTAAAAAGAAATCCATTGTTTCTTTAGAGATTACACACACACACATATATATATATATATATATATATATATATATATATACAAAAGTGGGAAAGAACATTTGGAGTAAAAATCCACTGTTCATAGCATTTACTTTTAAAAAAGTGATCAGTACAAAGTAGAGCAATATATTATTATTTTTATTATAAGAGATTATATTTCAACATATTTTTATAGAATTACAACTGTGTATGTATGTATGTATGTATGTATGTATGCCTGAATGCATGGATGTGTATCTGCGTCTTGTTTATATGGATGGGTTTGTGTGAACTAAAATGCATACACCTATATGTACGTGTCTATGTGTATGAGAGTGTCACCCCAAACAAACAAGGAAGTAAATTCCCCCTCCCACCACCACACACTGTCAAACAAGCATAAATATATCCAATTTTAAAAAATAAACCAGTTTGTCTGATGATCTTAAAAGTGTGAAACCCAGGATCACAACCTCATATCTAAACAACTGATATATATATATATATATATATATATATATATATATATATATATATATATATATATATATATATATATTTCTAATTATTATAATCATTATGTATATATATATATATATATATATATATATATATATATATATGTACATAGTTGGATTGATGTGAGTTTGTGACTCTGGGTTTCACCCTACTTGCAATCATCAGACAACATTTTTATGTTAGCTCTTTCACTGATATTGACTGCTTTACAATAAGTACTGCACATATATAATATATATATAAAAATTACATATATTTATATACATACACTTTTTACACACACACATATATATATATATATATATATATAATTTCTAATTATTATAAGCATTACATTTTAAAATATCAATTTTACCCTGACTTCGAAGTTTCCTGGTAAGATTTCCATTCTTCAGGTGGTTTGGTTTTAAAGGATATGAAATAAATAAAATCTCAAAATAGAAATAACTGTCCACATAATAATAAATGTTTAACTAATAATATAATATATAAAGCAGCCGTATCAAATGATATTAACACAGAAGAAGAAATTTACATAGGAGCAATGGAAACCATTTTTAAATGATTTAATAATATATGATGTCATTTAAAATAGATAAAAGCGCAAATGACACAACATTATCAAAATATATATGGAGTCAAAAAGAAAATATACCTATGAAAGTTAAATGGGAAATTATAAAAGTACCACAAGATAATATTACCAATAGGAATTGTAGACTGTGTTTAGAAGAAAAATTATTAATATTAACTTTTAATAATCAAATTAAATTATTAAATAAGAATGAGATAATGGGCCGATGCTGACATATTAACAAATATTTACTTTGTTACTTTAATAATAATATAACATGATAAATCAATTAAAATATTAATTAATAATACAAACACAACATAAAATATTATAATTTAATTAATAATACAAATTAACAAATATTACGATTTAATTAATAATATGACATAAAAAAAATTTAATTTAATTTCAAACAAAAAATTTACAACTGGAAAAAATCTACAGCTGAGAAAATGAAGATGTAAAAGAACATTAAATTCATCAATACACATATATACAAAACTGTGGAACAAATTAAAAACATTGGAAATATCATTTAAATCTGAACCCCCTGAAGAATGGAAATCTTACCAGGAAACTTCAAAGTCAGAGAAAATTGATATTTAAAAGTTAAGTAATCTTTTTTTTATATAATATTAACATTCTATTTTTAATATTATTTTAATATTTTTAATATTGGCCACTATATATAAATATCTGTATTTTCTTAATTCTTATATATATATATATATATATATATATATATATATTTCTAATCATTCTAATAATTATATATATACAGTCAATGAGGAAATTATTTGTACACCCATCAACTTTGAATATTTTTATCTATTTTCTAAGAATCTAATGCCTGTCTATGATGGCAGGTTTTTTTGTATGTTAATAAGCACAAAAAGGAATACAAATACTCAGAAATACAAAACTCAGTTTGGCAAAATTAAACCAAGCAACAATGTAACATGGTTTGTGAAGAGGGGTTTGTCATGGTCGGTTTCCATGCAACCCATTTCTATTTAGAAAACATTGTATTGTGCGAGTACTTATTTTAATATCAATCGTATCCAAGTTTTTGGTGATGTCTTCCAAACAACTCTTGGGTTTATATTAACCTTGCAACGCAACTTTAATGCAGTTCTTGGTGACAATTTGTGTTTTCTTTCGCGTCCAGGAAAATTCTCTGTTGTGCCAAACTTTTTAAACTTCTTTATAACAGACTGCACCGTAAATCTAGGGATAGATAACAGGTTTGAAATAGTGCTGTAAGTATTTCCTGACTTGTGGAAGTAAATAATTTTCTGTCTCAAGTCAACGCTAAGCTCCTTTGTTTTCTCCATTGTGTTGTTAACTTAAGAAAAACAATAGTGACACTGTATGCACCATATGATGTTCTTTACTGGAATTATCACAGATATTATACTGAATAAATAATCTAGAAGGCTTTGCTGATAAAAAATAATTATGTAAAATACTTATACATACAATAATCAATCAATTTAAAAGAATATTTTCTACTGTACAAATAATTTTGTATTTATCGATTTTGCATAATTCACCTGTCAAATTTGTTGTATTTGATGTTCTGTTCTGAAAATTGAGTTTTATTTTCCTTTTTTTAGCTTATTAACATATAGAAAACCTGGCATCATACAGGCGTTAGATTATGAGAAATGGATAAAAATATTCAAAATTGATGGGTGTACAAATAATTTTGATGTTGACTGTATATTTCTAATTATTATAACTGCCATATATTCCTAATTAATGTAATCATTATATATATATATATATATATTTATAGTTATTATAAACATTATATATATATATGTAATTATTAGAAACACCATATATATATATTTGTAATTATTATAACTATATATATATATATATATATATATATATATATATATATATATACACTTATGATAAAATTCACTTTGTAGATTTGCCTCAATAAAAATACTAATTAATGAAATAAACTTTTATAAGAATGAAATAAAAATGAATATAACAGATTCAGTTTTACTTTTCGTTGTTGCTCTGACCCAATGCTCTCTAAAGTTCTTTCATTGGTATGATTAAGTCAACTAATTAACTATTCTTTTCTGCCTTTTGAACAGGAAGAAAGGATTATCTCATTTCTCTTTAGGATCAGGCTTTTGGTTCCTTCTGAAGTTATTATACTCTACTGCAAATGGATCTCTTTCTTATACATATATAAATATAGATAATACCCTATATTGATTATGCAACTTGGAGTTTTATTTATTCATTTGATTAAATATATACATATTTTTTTTAATTATTATAATTTATTTATATATATATATTTCAAATTATCCTAATAATTATATATATATATTTCTGATTATTATAATCCTTATATATATATATATATATATATATATATATATATATATATATATAAATTCTAATTATTATAATCATTATATATATATAAATATAATTATTTATTTAAAAAAATTATAACATAAATATGTTATAAAATCGCTACAAAAATAGCCATTTTGTTTCAACACCTCAGGTGTTTTATCAAGTGATGATGTTGAATGTAAAATTAATGGTTTTAAAAGTTTCAAATTAATTAACGATGTATGGATGTATGTAGACATATTTCTGTGCATATGTGTATGTTTATATATGTATATATGTGTGACTGTACACTTATTTCTGTAGGTAGTTCTTTTTATCTTATTTTCTTTCACCTAATATATAATAAAACATATATCAACCTATATGATTAAAATATGTTTTTATAAATATTTGTGTTTGGAATTTTCATTTTTAATATATTAAATAATATTATTTTTAACCATTTTTATCTTTGTATATTTGCTTACTTAAGTTATATTTTAATAAGTGGTTAGGATTTGTTTAATGACACTTTCAGTCTTAAATATTTCTTGGATGTGGTATCTGATTGTCTAGGTCAATGTATGTGGATGTGTGTACATGTATTTATCGGTGTCTATGTGTATGGAAAGTGCATTCACTTTTAATTGTGTATGTATGTATGTGTTGGTTTCCCCTTTTCTTTTTTTCTTTTCTTTTTTTATCTTTTTTTTTTATTATAAAGAGCCATGGAGATGTTCCCTGTCTCATCACTTTTTGTGTGTATATATATATATAAATATGTCTGGGTGCTTATGTATTATAATCTGAGTGTGTTTGGGTTGTTTTACGTGTAAGGTTAGGACCCCATTCACACACTTGGGATTAAAATGATTACATATTGTCAGAAGACCAGATGACAGATAAGCGTCAATTCTATCGTAATTTCAATGAAGAAATAAATTGAATAACATATGTATTTCTTCTTTTCTCCTCAGTAATTTTATTATTTTAAACTTAATAGTGATTAAATTTGGATTTTAAAATTGGTAATTTTTACTTTTAATTTTAATATCAAATTTTATCATATAATTTAATAATTATTGGTTAGAATAAATTCTTTTTTAATATTACCCCTATTTTAAAGATCTGAATAGCTGTTATAACATGACATCGTTGTCAAGCTTTTTGAATTTTCCTATACTTGTATTTTGATTGGTCATTCTAGTTTTTGTAACAACATTTTCCCCTTGCGAAGGATCGTTAATTAATTTGAAACTTTTAAAACTATTATTTTTACATTGAACATCATCACTTGATAAGACACTGGAGGTGTTGAAACAAAATGGCTATTTTTGTAGTGATTTTATAACATATTTATGTCATAATTTTTTTAAGTAAGTAATTATATCTGCTCTACTCTCTATTGAGCACTCTTTTAAGAATAGTAATTGTTGGTTATTGGAATTCATTCCGTATACACCAATTATATACTTGGGTATATATATATATATATATATATATATACACACACACACACACAAATATATTTATTATAAATTTCAATTCTCATATAGTATATTTAATATTGAAAGAGTCATTTTGTATCTTTGAAATGTACTGTTTTTTGATTATAAAAGTTTTTTGAGGATACAAATCTTCCTCTTTTTCTGTATTTGAATTCATAAAATGAAATTTTAATTTTTGATCTTTCAGAGTCATGCAGACTGTCTTCAAACCTCACTGTTCCTTTTGAAGGTGAAGAATTCAAATTTTGTCTGTCTAGACCTCCTCCTCCCTCCAATGTCAATCACATTGCAGGTGATGTGTTAGTTGCTCAACCTAACATTCCATTTGAAGAACTATTTCCACCATTATTTGTAGACCCACAACCGGAAATCTTCACTCACAAGCAAATGAAATAAAACAATGATTTTTGGTATCGAGTTTTCGTATTTTGTTGTTGTTTTGTTTGTTTTACTTAATTTTGTGTGCCTGGTGTAATGGAGAGTGGCTCAGAATGAGGAATCAGAGAGTCGAGTTCAAATTCCAGTTAAGCTCATTACATTCAATTACGTGCAAATACTTGCTCGACTCCAGGTAGAACTTGTGACCTGTCTGTCCAAAATTACCTCTGAATATTGAAATCTGTTGGTATAAGTAGAAAGATTGTATCTATCAACAACTTGTTAGGCCTGCGAATGATTGTTAATTAATTTGAAACTTTTAAAACTATTAATTTTACATTCAACATCATCACTTGATAAGACACCGGAGGTGTTGAAACATAATGGCTGTTTTTGTAGTGATTTTATAACATATTTATGTCATAATTTTTTGAAATAAATAATTATATCTGCTCTACTCTGTATTGAGCACTCTTTTAAGAACAGTAATTGTTGGTTATTGGAATTCATTCCATATACACCAATTATATACTTGGTTATATATATATATATATATATGAAATTCTAATTTTTATAATCATTATATATGTATTGATTATTATAATCATATATATATACATATTTCTAATTGTTATAATCATTATATATATATATATTTCTAATTGTTATACTAATTATATATATATATATTTCTAATAGTTATATAATCATATATATATATTTCTAATTATTATAATCATTATGTATATATATTTCTATTATAAACATTAAACATGTTTCTAATTATTATTCTCATTATATATATATATTTAATTAAGCCTTATTTGAAGTTTTAATAATAAAAAAGGAAAAGTCAACACAATAATATTAACCTTAAAAACCCTAAAACATACACACAACCCATACACCAAATTAAAAGGCAAAAATAAAATCATCCTTGATAATAATTAAAAGTATAGCCGAAAGCATTCAGAATTACAGAACATTTAGACAGTTTCTACAAACTCTGGATACAGAGTTTTTAGAAAACACTTTTTTGAAGATGAGAAAAATTAAATAAAAATCTTAACCACAGTACTTTAATGAAACATATATAAATGAAGGATTGCTGCCTAAATACACAATATATATTTTTTTAATCATTATTATCATTATATATATATATATATATATATATATATATATATATATATATATATATATACTTATGATAAAATTCACTTTGTAGATTTGCCTCAATAAAAATACTAATTAATGAAATAAACTTTTATAAGAATGAAATAAAAATGAATATAACAGATTCAGTTTTACTTTTCGTTGTTGCTCTGACCCAATGCTCTCTAAAGTTCTTTCATTGGCATGATTAAGTCAACTAATTAACTATTCTGTTCTGCCTTTTGAACAAGAAGAAAGGATTATCTCATTTCTCTTTAGGATCAGGCTTTTGGTTCCTTCTGAAGTTATTATACTCCACTGCAAATGGATCTCTTTTAATTAGATCTCAACTGGTTGTGAACACTGATAAAACTAAGCAGAAAATAAAAAAAAAGTTGTTTTCTGCGTTGGGGCTCTGAGAATATCCAGTTCATAAGACAAATCTCAGCAATAAAATACAATAGCCAATCATGAACGTTCCTGCCAGAAACAAATATGACCCTGGTCAACACAAGATTTACTTAAAAGAATGCCCCTCATAATGACTGACACAGTTGTTTGCCAAAAAAAGCACAGTTGCTATCACCGTCACAGTTGGTTCTCTTGTCACAAGAGACCTTGCCCAAGCTTCACTAATCTCACTCAACTCTTCACATGTAGAAAGCAGCCAACAGGCCTCCTTCATCAAACCCAGGCTACAAACATAATATCTAGCAACTTGACCTTACCATTATCCAACTCCAGGCCTTCCTTGTTGTCACCACCATGACCCTGTTTCATTGATACCACATTCAGCTAGAATTTTACAGACATTCTGTTTGACCCATTCTAGGTCCAGGCCTCCCTTGTTGTCACCACTATGATCCTGTTTGTTGATCTCTGATTTGATCAGAATCTAACAGAGACCTTCTGACCAATCAATGTTCACTATCCACACCTAATTTTATTGTCAATTCTCAAGAACAAAAAAAAATGTATAAATTCACTTTCATATTTTAGGTTTTATTAAAATTCTAATCACTTTTTAAAAGAATAAACATTGCCGAAGAGTGTGGGAGTTAATAAGAGACACTCCAGTACTTATTGGTCAGGTAGGTCCAAGTTTTCCGGCAAATGTTATTAAAGACAACAGATTTTTGTACTGATTAATTTTATTTATTTACTTTTCCAAATTAATTCCAAGTAATACTTCTCATATAATGAGGAAATTCCACCAAAGTTAATTTTGGAAGAAATATGCTCCAAGCTTTCAAATGTCTTAAGTCATCATCAGGGTAGGTAGAGACAAATGGTGAGTTTTGTAGAACCAGTGAGTGTAGTTCAAGTTGAAACACCAGTTCCTTTATGATCATTGAAGTCAAGCCAGGTCAATAAGATGGGTGAATTCTTGGGAATACCAGGTGCTGTAAGCTTGGATGTTTGAATGGTGTAATGGATAATGACTTGGAATTATTAATTGGAGAGCTGAGTTTCAATTCCAGTCAGGTTCATTATATTCACGTACATACAAATACACTTGGAAAAGGTATGAATCTAATTCTTCTCCCCCAGCTATGGGTCAATTAGTAAGACTTGTATCACTAAAACCATTATTATCCCTCCAAAAAATAAAATAAAATTGCATTCAAAATATCAACCTCTATTTTTTGAAATGCCGCCAATCAAAAATAACTAACACAACTAATGAGTGTAGTGACGTAGGCAATGAGGGTTCTAATGTAGGCAAGGTGTGACATGTGTGGGTTTTTTTTTTATATACATTTATGGACTTGTCGGGTTACCTCCTCCTAATTTTCAAAACAGCTACATGGGGACATTCTCTGGAGTATAAATACTCGGCAATGATTTTTTCTTGTTCTCTTACTTTTTTTGCATACTCATCTACATACCCACACTTCATACCTTATCTGTTTATTCATCAACATGTAAATCTCTTGTGGAAAATGCACTTCCCTTTGGAAAAAACATGAACATACATACATACACTCATACATACACACATTCATTCACTACACATACTTTTTATCATTAGGTTTTCACATTCATTTGACACACACACCTTTGTCTTTGTTGCTTGTATACCTTTGTTGTTAATACATTATCATTTGTTGTACATATATATTGGTTCTTCAGTATATGTCTATATTTCTGAAATGAGGCATTATGTAGACTATTTACGTTGTTCAGACTATCGTCCTCATCTTTGTTGCCATATTTATCACAATGTTTTGGCTGTAGATAACTGATAACTGACATCCATTAGATGTGGCACTTGGAACAAGAACAGTCTACCCCAGCGAGCAAAATAAAGGGTTCAGTTTGACATTCCAACCACCTGAAGAAGGCCAGAGCGTATAACGGCCAAAACATTATGATAAATAGGGCAACAAAGATGAGGATGATAGTCTGAAAAATGTAAATAGTGTATATTGGTTCTTGTTGTTTCTTTAGATTTCTCTACATTTCTTTACATGGACTGACATACCGAATCTGCCATGTTTGTTGTGGGCATTTCAGGAGACACATGTGTTGATCTCCAAACCCATACACCAGCCTGCAGCAAGCAGATTATTTATAGTAAGCAATATATGAGAAAGAACAAATGAAAGCAAACTTGACCATTGAAAACTATGTACATGATTTAATTTGATTGTCAAGGTTAGTTTTATGGTTAAAGTTGGTGTTGCAAATGTTGACAAAAAAATTAAACGATTGTTCATAATTATAAAATTAGAAAGAATATACACTTGTTGGGTTACCTCCTCCTAATTTTCGTAACTGCTAGTAGCGGACGCTTTCCAGACTGTAAATACTCAGTGATATTTTTTCTTGATCTCTTCTCACCTTATCCGCTTATTCATCAACATGTAAATCTCTTGTGGAAAATGCGCTTCCCTTTGGAAAACACATGAACATACATACATACACACACTCATACATACACACATTCATTCATTACACATACTTTGGACCATTAGGTTTTCACATTCATTTGACACTTGTAACTGCTTTTGCTGTTAATACATTATCATTTGTTGTACATATATATTGGTTGTTTTTTTTTACATTTATTTATGTGGACTCACATTCTGAGTCTGCCATGTTTGCTGTGGGCATTTCAGAAGACACACGTGCTTATCTCTCAATGCATACATCGGCCCACAACAGGCTCTTCAATTATAATTGTTTTTAATTATAGATGGCTGTTTTTGCTGTATGAACATTGCTTCGAGAATCATAAGTTTGTTTTTACTATTTAATTTTGTCCAAATTTTGGTATTGTTTGTAAGTAGCTGTCTAATGTTACTATGATCCTTACACTGGTTATTAATGTATTGTCTGATGGCACTCTGTTCTGATAGATGGCGAGTGAGTCTCTTTGAGAGTGTTATGGACATTGAGGTCAACACCCAGTATAATGTAACACTCTTTTTCCCTAGGACATGCAGCCATACAATTTGGACCATGTCTCTCATAGACATCTTCACCTTGGGATGGCTGTAGGGTCAGATTGGTTACATACAGTA
This sequence comes from Acanthosepion lycidas, assembly GCA_963932145.1. Taxonomy (NCBI): domain Eukaryota; kingdom Metazoa; phylum Mollusca; class Cephalopoda; order Sepiida; family Sepiidae; genus Acanthosepion; species Acanthosepion lycidas. The sequence continues at coordinate 95,267,678 of OZ010599.1, forward strand.
TTAAACTGGGCAAGGAGTTGGCACCAGCTAGGTTGTCAATCATCTAGAGTTGCTAGTAAGTGTTGTGTTTCTTACTGACAATTGAAGTGGGGGTTGCCCTTCCTCTTGATTTAATAAGCTGTGGTATTTTCTTTGACGACAGGGCTGAAGAAAAGAAAGTCATGCTCTTGTCAGAAGAAGGATAAGGCCTGATCTTGGTTGAAAATGATAGTTTTAATAATATTAAATAAAGATAGAATATTTACAAAAGTTTGATATATCTTAACACCTCTGGAGCGAGTAGCAACTTTGAACCAAAGTGTGTATTCTCAAACTTTTATTAGAGAATTGAACATCGAATTTATTTCAGTCAATCTTTGATGTATCTCCCTTCTCAATTCTCCTGGCTCTCTCTCATCAAAATGCTATATATATCAAGACCCATCCGCACATGGGTTTTCTCACAATGCCTCGATCACAAGAGGGTTCAAAAAAGGTCATTTCCTCCATTTTTTTTAACTTATCCGGACTTTAAATATCGCCAACCTTCAAGGCCATCTGCATTCAAAATAACAACCTTACATATTCATCTGATAAGCCTCTAGGCAAACATAGACTAAACAATGCTGTCACCTGTCAAAATCTGCAGTCCTTTGGACAACAGATGTTTTTCACAATCAAATTTCTTGGGAAAATTTGATTTCACCCAAAGATTCAAACTTATAAATTTTTTTGTTCCAACTCGCTACCACCAGAAACCAGGACTATAAAATACACTTCCCTAACAAACAAGTTACATTGTTACATCAGCAGCGACAGTCTGTTTCATGCTTCAACACAATCTTCAGGCCATGTGTATTGTGTTTTGGCTTCACTATTTATATATGCTGGTCAATGATGCATTGCGGATAGGTCTATTATATTATTCTAACAGTTATTGGATGCGCAGTAATAGTTATCTTTCATAACACAATTCACTAAATAACAAAACTCATTTCAAAATGCAGACACAAAAACAAGTTTTACTATGTTACTTAAAAATCAAAAACTAAAAACGAACAAAAAATAAATAAGTAAAAAATTAAGTAAATGATAAACAAATGAACAAACTACACACAAGCACAAGTAAACGTAATAATTACTATTAACAACAAATAATAAAGTAATCAAGAATAATTAATGAGTAAAAAAAGTTAACTGACAACACAATAGCCACAAAACTGCATTTGGATCCACAATTATTTCCACTCATTAGCCCCTAGAATAATTTGAAACATAACCACCTACCTAATAACCGTTTGAATGATACAATAGATCCTCTAGCCATAATGCACCATTTACTAGCATATTTAGTTGAGCCAAAACACAACATACATGGCCTGAAGATTGCATTTAAGCATGAAACAGACTGTTGCCTCTGAGTGTTGACCTCAAAGTCTACTTTTATATTTATATATACTCTATCCCTTATATTGAGTACTTTAACTCATAAATGTAGCATATCTTAAAACTATATATATATATATATCATGTATATATATATTATTTTATATGTGCAGCACTTATAAGTGCTCATTATCAGTGATATTTTTATATGTATGTATGTATGTATGTATGTGTGTGTGTGTGCGTACGTGCATATAGATGAATTCCAATAAGCAAATTAATTCATGATGCTTTTTTTTACTTTAACAATTCAGCCAAGCCATTCTACAGCCTTCTACTAGTGAGGAAAAAGAAGATCATATTCCTGAAGAAGACCAGCATAAATATATTGGTAAGAAAAGCAGCACAAGGAATGAGTTCAATAGTCTGAATAACTCTTGAAATGATAATGATTAGTTCTCAAAATTATAGAAAGTGTTGTCCATACAGCTGTACACCTGAAGATGGCTGGAGAATAGACTGACTAAAATGTGGTGGCAACAAAAAAAAATTGTACGATTATCTAAACAGCTTCAGAAATGATAATGTCTCTTTCCAAAATCATAAATGGCATTTGGATATTAGCAATCTGCATCGCAGTGTTTATTAAATCTTTTCTTGTGTATAAACCGTAAAATCTTTGTTAGCTGTAAAGTAATAATGAAATTGGTCCCAGTCATAGATTTCCTGACAAGAAATGTCTTTAAAGTTCAACTTGCAAATCAACTTTATCTTAATTTTAACTCACCTGGTTAATGTTAATTTGGCTTTCAAGATTTGACACACCCAAAAGTGCAGTTTATTTTCCAGTGCAGGTATGATAGTTCTAAAGCACTAAAATGTCATTAATGTGGGTCATTTCTTCAGTTCTAAGTTATTTCATTTTTCAGTGAAAAATGGTAATGTTGAAATTAGCCGTTTCCATACGAGAACATTTGGCATTCATTGACTGAACAGTTAGTGTTACTATCAGTTGAAATTTATCAAATACTGTACATTTTTGCATACAAGGTGACCTTTAGATAAGATGAGGTAAAAAATATAGCAAATTTTCATAAATTTATCCTATTCCTGTAGTCTAAAATGACTTCTTATTGATTATATAAAGATAATGTTATTGGAAAAGTTGTTACTTACTGTATCCTTAGAAATTCAAAATAAATGAAATAACAAAACTGATTCTATATTTTTCTTACACATCCCCAAAAAGGGAAACTACTGTTTTGTTTACGTTTCATCAAGTGATCTCTTGCAAATAGGGATTCTTCTTCCTCCCCTATATCTAAACAGTTACAAACAGCCTGGTGTACTTATGGCCATTTACTTATGCTTTATTGACGACAAAATACCACTAATAACAGTACAATAATAGTACATTTCATTGCTATGAATGTAATCATAACTTGATGTTTACATTTTCTCAGCTGAGCATGCATGGATACAAATTGATTTCATTGATATGGAATTATTCTTCAAATAAGCAATTTATTATGAAGTTATGCCAGTAATATATAGGGTAGAAATATTTCTTTTACTTTTATTATCAGTTTATTTGATAATGTGAATCTTTTTATGTACATTATTGGTTATTGCAGTGAGACCGAAGTTAGCCTAACGACAAACATCACTGAGAATTTAAGGTTAATTTTCAGAATTGTAGTATAAGACGACCCCTAAATTTTAAGGGTGATTTGGGGGACTTAAAAGTTGTCTTATATGCAGAAATATACAGTATTTCTTTTAAAACATTTTTTCAAGAAATTGAACTTCTCAAGTCTACAAGCTGTTATTGCTCTTTCTAGTATTGACGGGAATTTCCTTCCTAACTGGGCTTACAGCCATATCTTGTATGATCACTGAAATTAACATAACATAGCTTCCCTGTGCCTTTTCTATAAATATTTTCATCATAATTGTGTAGTGATATCAGTGTCAGCTGATATTTTGTTAAATGGAAAATATATGACGTCACAAAAATTGTTTCAGAAATTTATTTTCCTGATGATTATCAGCTAAGTGAAGTGGACTTCATAAGTACTATGGCAAGTGGCCCAGACAAAAAAGGTCACTGAATGAAGATAAATTACTTTTTTAGACAAAGAACAATGTTCTCTAGAAGACAGTCAAGTCCAGCTGAAAACAGAACCCACAAAGTGACACGAAAGACTGTTCACCTCCGCCTCACTTACGCTTCATCTTTGACCCACTTGTCTATAGAAGTAGGTTACAACCAGAAAATAAAAGTTGCTTACTATTACAAAAGTCACATTGTTTTAATTCATGGGTGATGATCTGGCCATAGGGTTTTTTTAAGCCACAATCATTTGATTGGAACAAGCTGCACTTTGAGAACGAATTTGGAGTCTGGTGAGCTGCAATGCTACAATTGTTCTGATGAGATTTCCTCTTTGGTACCTAGACTTTATGAATTTAAGTGCAGTACTAGACTGGGAGCTAGGTTTCATCATTTTACAGTTGGTTAGATTTAACTAATTTCTATGCTAGCAGTTACTCCTCTCACACTTCTTGCTTGTGGAACTCTCTTTAAGCGTCTTTCTCTCCAGTCAACTTTGATCTTCAAAAATTTAAATGCAATGTCAATCGTTATCTTCTGTCTTCTTAATTCTTCTTCTTTTAGTGTCTTCTTTCCTTAATAGTAGTTTTTCCCATATTCTTTAACACTCAGTAACCTCTTGCGCCCTAGTGGCTTTATTGCCTTTGATCTTCAAAAATTTAAATGCAATGTCAATCGTTATCTTCTGTCTTCTTAATTCTTCTTCTTTTATTGTCTACTTTCCTTAATAGTAGTTTTTCTCATATTCTCTAACACTCAGTAACCTCTTGCACCCTAGTGGCTTTATTGCCTTTAATCTTCAAAAATTTAAATGCGATGTCAATTGTTATCTTTTGTCTTCTTACTTCCTGTTCTTTTATTGTGCTCTCTCCTTAATAATGTTTTCTTTTTCTTATATTCTTTCATCCTCAGTAACCTCTTGCATCTTAGTGGCTTTATTGTCTTGCTTGGGGTAAAATGATTAAAAAACTTTGGAAAAATCCTTATTTTCATTGCTTTTATTCAAATCTAGTAATTGTCTAGAATCAATATCTGATTCACAGCTGTAGTAAGAAAACCCAGGATAAAGAAATTTCTTGCAAGATATCCTGTCTGCCTTATCTGTCATTAAAAGGTGTGCCCCAAATATGAGCTAAGTTAGAAAATAAACAATTCAGGACAATGCAAACACTGTGAGAGAAACTAGAAAAGCACTTGTAATTAATTTACACTGTTCAAGTTGTTTGCACTGGCATAGCAAACATACAGAAATTTGATTATGTCTCTTATTACAATAGGAACTGGCGGGGATTGAACTCAGTGGTTAGTATATTGAACTGGAGAGTGAGAGGTTAAATCTCTGGCACCAAGGTCATGATACTTATTTTCGTAATCTAACAACAGCAATAAAAACTGATATCACATGTAACTCAAAGAGAAAATAATGACATAATCAAGATGTTGACATTCCATATTACTTCAAACAAAAGGTTAAGAAGGAAACACCCATCAATACTTGGAAGAGCAATAACAGCTACTGGACTTGAAAAATCTATTTTCCTGAAAAATTGTTTTAAGATAAAATTTCAATGAAATGGTCAATAAATGCTGAATTTTTCCTTATAAAAAAAATTGTTAATATTACTATTACCATAAATTACCAAATGGATTAATTCGCTTAGATTTTTTTCTTTTTTATTACAAATCATTTCACCCTAAGCAAGGCAATAGAGCCACTAAGATGCAAGGGGTTAGTGAGTGAATGAAATTGAGAAAACATTAAGGAGAAAGAGGACACTAAAAGAGCAGAGGATTCAACAAGACAGAAGATGACGATTAACAAATCTTTGAAGATTGAAGTTGACAGGAAAGCAAGATACATTGAAAAGTTTGGTTTATTCATTTTTCAAAATTTAACATTTCATGACGTCACTAGTACCAGACTCAATGGAAATTTAAAATACAAGATAAAATTTGAAAGAATAATCCTGTAAAGTTTTAAGTTGGATCTCTTGCCAACAAAAAGTTCCTTGCACCACTGCCTTTTCAGTGCAGTACTAAATTGGCAGTTAGGTCTTATCATTTAACTACTGAAATTGCTAGATTGTTTTGTTCAAATAGTTTTTTCTCTTGCATTTCTAGCCTGTGGAACTATTATTTTCTGGTTTCTTGTTTTCCTATGAACGTCATCTATCATGTGCTGTGTCTTTTCAGGACATTAGTGATCATGGTTCTCCATAATTTCCTGTCATTTGTAGCTCATAATAAATTTTGTCTTTTTCTTATCTCCCCTAACCCCTTGTTCTGCCACCCATTTATCAAGCTTACTGGGCAGGTTATGTGTTGTTTTCCTCTGTCCCTTCAATCTGTCCTGTAAGTATCATATTTTCACATCCCTCTTTCCTTATGTGGTCCTGAACTTTCAACTATCTCTTCCTGATGTTAAGTATAAATGTCCTTTTTGGTTATATTTGTTGTTGTTCACATGTTCGGTCCATGGTATCTTCAGCATCCTTCTGTAGAACCTCATTTCTGTTGCTTCAAGTCTCTGTGAAGTGATTGTACAGCATTCACTGCCATATAGGAGGACTGTTATTACACAACACTTCAGTACTCTTTTCTTTGTTTCTAATGAAATTTTCCCATTTCTTAATACTTTGTTTAGTTTTTGGAAGGCATCTTTGTTTATTCTAATGCTAAATATTAAATATTATGCAGCAGTTCAATGCTCTTTTCTTTGTAATGAAATTTTTCTGTTTCTTAATACTTTGGTTTGATTTTGGAAGGTACTTTTATCAGAATACTCCTTCAAATTTCAGTGTCATATTTTCAGTCCTTTATTAAAACTCTTCCCACATATCTAAATTGTTGTACTTGCTTGATTTTGGTATCTCCATTTTGTAATTTGCATGTTGGTCTGTTGCTGACAACCATACATTCTATCGTCTAGTAAATGATTTTTACTCATTTCTTTTCACTTTCCTTCACTAACTTTTCTAAGAGTCCATGTAGTGTCCTTCTCTATGTCTATCAATACTGTCTAATCTGCATATCTTATTTTGTTAAGACTGGTGCCACCAATAATGAATCGCCTCACTGTTTAGGTTGAATAAGTCGAGTGAAAAAATGCACCCTTCCTTGTCTTTCATTCCTTTCTATTTTTGTATATTTACTGAATTCATTTTCTATCCCTATGCAAGTGATTTGCTCCTGTATAGGTTCTGGATTATTCTAATATCCTTCTCAAATATGTCAGCTATACATAGCAGTTCCAACTTCAAAAATTTAAATGCAACATCAATCATGATTATTGTCCCTTTTCGTCACTAATGTTGTCTCAGTTTTGTTTCACTCTCAGTAAACCTTTGTGTCTGAGTGACTTTATCCCTTTGCTTTGGGTGAAATGATTAAAAAAAAAATAAAAGAAATTTTTTTTCAAGCCAAACTTCTTTTTTTTGAATCCGACCTTTAGAGAGAGGGTAAACATAGATAAAGCTGCCTGCAATAAGACGGTGTGTCGAAAGGATGGTTTTTCCCATGACACTGTTTTTTTTTAACTACATTCACTTTTTGGCAATGTTTATTGTTTTAAAATGAAACCAATGATGAAAATGAATTTATACATTGTTTGCATGAATTGTGGTAAGTGACATAACAAAGGGTACCATGAATATTGCAAGCAGGTATAATAAAAGTTTTCATCAAAATAGCAAACAACATGACAAAAGTCACATGAAGGTGGAAAACGACACAACAAAGATCACATGAAAGTGAAAAGTGGCACAACATAGGCCCCCCCCACAAAGGTGGAAAGTGGCACGATAAAGGTCCCACGAAGGCAGAAAGCAGCATGACAAAGGTCTCACGAAAGTGGAAAGCACCACGCCGAAGGTTCCACGAAGTCAGAAAGTGAAATGATAAAGGTCTCACAAAGGCGGAAAGTAGAACAACAAAAGTACCACAAATGTAGAAAATGGCACAACAAAGGTCCCGAGAAGGCAGATAGCAGCACGATAAAAGTTTCACAATTGTGGAAATCAGTACAAGAAAGGTGCCACTTTTGCAGCAAGCAAAATGACAATGATTTCACAAATATGTCAAAGAACATGACAAAGTTTTTATGAAAATGGCAAATAACATGACAAAAGAGTTCACAAATACAGCAGGTGACATGATAAAGTTTTCATGAATATGGCAAGCAATACAACTAAGGTCATATGTTTGCAGCAAGAGATATGACAATGTTTGATATAAAATCATGAAGATTTAAATCAGCAGGCGTCAATTAAGTATCTCTGAGAAAAGAGGAGTAACAAAGGTGGATCTCTGCTTCAAAACAATGTTCACGAGTTTCATATGAAATCTAACAGTCCCAAATGGGGAGGTAAACTGAAAAATCCTCACAACATAAGAAGATGAAATGGCAAGTGAAAAAAAGCACTGAAGAAATTGAAACATTGCAAAAGCAGAAACAATGGTAATTGGAAATCTCCAGGAGGATTCAAAGATAAGTATACTGTCAGTGGGAAAATCAATGCAACATTGGTGACAGACAAGTTAGAATATCCTAAAAAATTTCTAAGCTCCATTGGAGACAGCAACTACTGCACGCTAAAAAAAGGAATTGACCCTGAAAACTTGATATGAAGTTGATAGATATCCTGAAGACAAACAAAAATCATCTCATTAGCATTGAATTCAGATAACTAAACCAATCATACATTCAGCTAACATATAATGTATGGATGACTGAAAATTCATAAAGTTGGTATTATGGAGGATCTTGTGAACACACATGGGAGAGAATGAGAGTTTATGTGTGTGTGTGTGTGTATGGGTATATATATATATATATATATATTTAATTTCAAAAAAGGTGCAATTAATTTACAAATTCATGAATTATTCATACAAAAAACAAATACAAGGTTAATGATTTAAATGGTGAGAAATCCATCTTCGCGAACAATTCAAATAATATACAAAAACCTCGAACATGTTTATGAATGAAAAGATCCTGATTACAACTCTATTTTCGTTGTCCACTTATTACTGAGAGTACAAACAAGAATAAAATCTATTCCATACCTGAGGATGTCTGTAGGAACAGACGAAAGCTTGTAAAAATAATAAGACCTTATGCAACTGAAATTTATAAAACAGGATCTTCGGGTTTTTTGTATATTATTTGAATTGTTCGCGAAGATGGATTTCTCGCCATTTAAATCATTAACCTTTGTATTTGTTTTATGTATGAATAATTCATGAATTTGTAAATTAATTGCACCTTTATTGAAATTAAAATAACTGATCCAAGTGCAACTTTCGGATAATAAGTGCGACATTACTGTAATTATTGAACAATATAGTTCATGCCACTTTGACGGAAAATCTATCAGTAAAAAAGAATTCTCTTATCACTATATTTGTACATAAACGCAGAACCTTAAAATTTAAATTCAAAGTCAGCGTTGCGACTGCACATTCCAAAATGATATAACACATTTCTCATAGCATTTTTCGGATTACAACTCTATTTTCATTGTCCACTTATTACTGAGAGTACAAACAAGAACAAAATCTATTCCATACCTGAGGATCTCTGTAGGAACAGATGAAAGCTTGTAAAAATAAAAAGACCTATTGCAACTGAAATTTATAAAACAGGATCTTTTCATTCATAAACAGGTTCGGGGTTTTTGTATATTATTTGAATTGTTCGCGAAGATGGATTTCTCGCCATTTAATCATTAACCTTTGTATTTGTTTTTTGTATGAATAATTCATGAATATATATATATATATATATGTGTGTGTGTGTGTGTGTGTGTGTGCATATATACAGGGTTTCCCAAAATAATGTATACACTCTTTGAATTGTTATAACTTATTCAATTTATGTGTTTTGACTTGGAAATGAGATTAATACAAGAGAAAGAATACACATTTAAAGAATTTGAGAGTAAAATATACAAAAAAACAGAAAATTAACTTTAATAAGATAAAAGCTACTTGGAGCAATGGCAGAATGTTCATATAATGATGAGTTCACATCAAGTGCTCAAAATGGTTGCCATTCTGTTCAATACACTTTTCATATCTTGAAGAAATAGACCTACAAATGTTCAGTATCATTTCCTCTGGTATTTGAGCAAATTCTTCTTCAATTGCTACTCTCATTTCAGCAATTGTTTGTATGTGTACCTGTATGTGCACACACACACACACACACATATATATATATATATATATATACGTATATATATATATATATATATATATATATATATATATGTATATATATATATACATATATATATATATATATATATGTATATATATATATATATATATATATATATGTATATATATATATACATATATATATATATATATGTATATATATATATATACATATATATACATATATATATATATACATATATATATATATATATATGTGTATATATATATATATATGTATGTATATATATATATATATGTCTGAATGTGTGTGTGTGTGTGTGCATATAGGAGGCATGGTGTAGTAATGGATAGCAACTCGGGTTGAGGAATTGGAGAGCAGAGTTTGAATTCCAGTCAGATCCATTACATTCACTTACATGCTAATACCCTTGGAAAAGGTATGAATTGGCTTCTTCTCTCCCCACCCAGCTATGATTAAATAGCTGGACAGACTGGGTTCTATAGCCTTGGATGGCAACCGGTTTACCACAGAAAGAAATGGCAACCTAAAAAAAAATCTGCTTTGTTAGTCATGTATCAAAAGATACATGATCCCCTAAGTGGGTATCATGTATGGCACATAACTGACTGATGTATGTGCATGCAGAAATACTGATATATGTGCATCCTGTGTCCCTGATCTTAAAGGAAACAATAACTTTCCCATCTGTGTGTCCCATGGGATTTCCTTAAAAAGCAATACATTGCACATATTCTTTCAAATACTTTTTATTTGTTCTTAGTTTTTCTTTCTTTCACTGGGCAGTGGGATGTGTGGGTGGGCATAAAATAGACAATCAATGTTGTCTTAACAGATTCTTTCTTGGTCTGTTTTCTTTTCTTGGATGCACTTGAACTCATGGAAGCTTGCTGGCTGTTGCTTTAAATACTGTTTTTGTTTTAAATTTATTGAATCAATTGAGAAAAAATAATTTTGTTCTGTCAATTTAAAATCTTTGATTGGTTATAATTCTCAAAAAAATATAGTTTGTTAATTGAATTGTTGATTAAGTGTAAATACTGTTTTTATTTTGAATTTTATTAATTTACAGATTGTGACATCTATCAAGAAAGATGAAATTTGAATTTTTATTATTGCATTATTCCAAAATTTTAACACATCAGCAGATTAGCTATTAATGTAAAACACTTGAGCACAAATAGTTATTAATTAAAAAAATTAGTAATTAATGTCTAATTTTAAATTTATTAATTAATAAAATCAGAAGAGTCAGAATTGCTTTTGTAGTTCTTAAGTTTGCTTTAAAATCTTTTTCATCAAAATTAAGATAGCCACAACTTAGAAGAAAAAAAGCATAATGTCCTTTGCAGCAGTCCTTGTGTTTGATAATCTTCTAACAAAAGAGCATATTACAAATATTGCATCATGTGATAAAATTCCTTTTATATCTCAGGCCTTTCCCATGGGATGCTAACGGATATTAAAAGTTAAAAAATAATAATAAAAATGTAAAAAATATCGGTTGTGAACTGGGGCAAGAATTCGCTGGTCAACTTCAACGCTTCTAAAACAAAACTGTTCTCTATTAATCACCACAGAGATTCTTCCCTGCCCTCCATTAGAATGTCTGACGCTCAACTTCTCGAGAGCAACTCTCTGCAGTTGCTCGGTCTCACGTTGGCTGCTGACCTGAGATGGAATAAATACAGTGAGTCAATTGCTTCGTCCACCACAAGGAAATTTGGCTCCCTGTGCTGAACCAGGAAATTTTTCTCCCCAGAATCGATCCTCCAGATCTACAAATCAACAATTCGCCCTTGCATGGAGTATTGCTGCCATATATGGTCTGGTGCCCCTTCTGTTTGCCTCGGGGTTCTTGATAGGCTCCAGAGGCGTATATGCAATGTAGTTGGCCCTGCTCTGGCATCTCGTCTACAGTCACTTTCTCACAGATGCGCTGTCGCCTCCCTCTGTCTGTTTGACAAATACTTTCATGGAAATTGCTCCGAGGAGCTGCATTCGCTGGTTCCCAGATGTCATGAGTTCAAGCGCCTTACAAGGATGGCATTCCGCTCTCACCACTTCACTGTCGAAACTCCTAAATGTAGCCGTCTCTTCTACTCCAATAGCTTCATGTTCCGCACCTCTCGCCTGTGGAACTCCCTTCCCTATTCCAGTTTCCCTGAGAGCTATAATCTCCAGCTATTCAAGTGTAATGTCAATCGACATCGCCAGTTGCCTTGATCTATCCACTACCCTCCTCCTCCTCATCCTTTCCTCTATCACTCCTATCTGATCTTGCACTAAATTTTCTGTAACCCCTTGCATCCTAGTGGCTTCTCGCCTTGCTTGGGGTGAAATGCTTAAAAAAAAAAAAAATATAGCTATTTGTGTTATGTTATAACACTTATTACCTAAACAATAATAATACTGAATAATTTTTTTAAACATTAAAGTATATTTAATCACATCTCCCTAATGGCAGTCGTGATCTGTTCATTTTTTTTAAAAAAGTTGTGTCAAATTAAGCAATTCAGCATGATTAAGATTGATTTTTGGGACAATAGTAAAAAAAAAAAAAAAATACTACTTAGTCTGTAGTCTTGCAGTTCAACACAACTTTGAATTTCAGAGACGCACACCAAATCACCACCTGTGGGTTCCAGGGACTCACCATCACTGTGTATGTATCCAAATGTAGTAACCACCTACTTAACAATATGGATGAAGAAAGTTATCTATGTTTTTAAATGTTGCAGGATGGTGTAGAAATCTCAGGTCGCCAGCTGGTCACATTTCAGCTCTGGTTATGTTACAATGACCACAGCATCAAGAAATGAACAAAACTTATTGATTCTGGTTTAGGTCGATTTTCCATGTCGTTATTTACATATTTAGAGATTTACTTTGAAATTGTCACTTTGCTTTTCATTGGCTTGCAACCTTATCTTATGGTTGTGAAAGATATTTGATTGGTTGGTTGAAACATGGCTTTGTGGCCTGACAATTCTGAATATACATCTATTTTTTTTTTAGAAATAATGAAATTATGGTTTCTTTATTATTATTTATTCATTTTTCTATCACTAGTGTTCCACGATGTAATTTATAAGAATCAAAGATATAACATGTTCATTACATTGTATCATTGGTATTGCTATAAAAACAAATAACTATTGTTTAACTTGCTCAGTATACTTACTAATTATAGATGTACTAGCCCCTTAATTAATGTGAGCATTAATTCCTGACCACTGACAGTCCCTTACTCCTTGATTCTTTTTTTTCAAATCATCCACCACAAGGAAGGGGAAAAAGCCACCAAGACACAGGGTTTAATGAGTGAATGTAACTGAGAAGACATTATTGAACAGAGAAGACAAAAAAAGACAGAAGATAACAATGTTGCATTTAAATTTTTGGAGATTGTAGTTGACAGGAAAGTAAGAAGATGGAAGAGAGTTATGCAAATGAGAAGTTTGAGAGAAGCAACCATTAGTACAAAACTTAGTAACATTTAACAATTTCAACAGCAAAATGATGCATTCTCATCAATAAATTAGCAATGCATTTACATTATACATCCAATGTAAATTCTATTAATGCTTGTATTGATTCCTGATCCCTGACAATCCCTTTCTTCCTTATTTTCAATGCATTCTGATAGTAAAATCATTAGCAATACATTTATATTAAGCATTTAATAGTGCTATTCTGTTGTGAGGATTAAACCCATCTTGTCTACCAAGACACCTCTTAAATGACACTGTTTTAGGACTATAAGTGTATGGAATAGACCCTCACTGTCTCTTTTGCTCTAGAATGTAGTTGCAAAAACAACAGAACTTCTCTAAGGCATTCTTAATTTCAACCAGCTACGAGGTACATTGTACACACATTTTCTAATAAAAAAGCCTATAAATGTTTTTCTTCTTTATTGATTGTTTTTTATGACTTATCAACCTTTTGCAGGTTATTTAAAAGAGATAAAATATTTTTGTATTATAAGAATTTTTGGAGATAATAATTTACTGATACAAGATCTACTATTTAGCCCATAGCTGGGGGAGAAGACGTAGGTTCATACCTTTCCCAAGGGTATTTGCACATAAGTGAATATAATGAACATGACTGGAATTGGAAGTCAACTCAGCTTTTCAATTAAGATCCATTATCTATTATGCCATCTGCACACCCAAGCTTACAGCATCTGGTAATCCCAAGTGAACAGGATTCAAAGAGGAAAAAAATGACATTGCATTTAAATTTTTCAAGATTGTAGTTGACAGGAAAACAAGAAGCCAGAAGAGAGTTTCATGAGTGAGAAGGGCAAGAGAAGAAAATATTAGCATAAAAACAATAAAGTCACAAAGATGCAAGGAGGAGGTTTACTGAATGTGTGTGTGTGTGAGAGAGAGAGAGAGAGAGAGAGAGAGAGAGAGGGGGGGTTAGAGAAAAACACACTATTAAGGAAAGAAGAAAATAAAAGAACTAGAGTCAAGACAGGAGATAATAATTGACATTGAATTTAAATTTTTGAAAAGATCAAAGGCAATAAAGCCACTAAGGCACAAGAGGTTACAGAGTGTTAGAGAATATAAGAAAAATTACTATTAAGGAAAGAAGACAATAAAAGAAGAAGAATTAAGAAGACAGAAGATAATGATTGACATTGCATTTAAATTTTTGAAGATCAAAGGCAATAAAGCCACTAGGGCACAAGAAATTATGTGCTTGTCTGTTCCTCCCTTCTGATATCACACACCAATGAAGAAATTTCGTTTTTATAAGTCTGGTGTGCAGGTGTATGGCGCATAGAAGATATGTGAGCAAAGTTTGATTTTTTCATTTCACTACCCACTGCCTTTATTGATATGTCTCCTGCTGTTTAACAAAATTTATTTTATCTGGGGGTAGAAAAAAAGGGGTAGTCCTATGCTAATAGTTTCTTCTTTCACACTTCTTACTCAAGGAACTCTCTTCCAGTTTCTTGCTTTCCAGTCAGCTATGATCTTGAAAAATTTAAATGCAAATGTCATTTGTTGTCTTCTGTCTTTTGATCCTGTTCCTTTTATTGCCCTTTCTCCTTAAAATTGTGGACATTTTTTTTGGGGGAAAAAAAGAGAATAATTTAAACCTATATCAAACATAACATTTATTATATTGAAGAAACAATGCATGATATAAAAACCTTTATGTTGTTTGTGAATGTGTCCATACACCTGCAAGGCATTGGCATTAATGGCCCTCCACAATTTCCTGTTTTTTCTTCTTTTTTATCTTTTTGCTCTCTTTTCTAATCTGCCAACCACTTAGAAAAAAAATATTTTTCTGGTATGTCTCTTCAGGACACTGTTAAACATGGCTCTCTGAGATGAGTAATTCTCAGTATTATATTATTTCAAATGGTGACTGGTATAGTGGATACAGGTGTTGGTTATAAATGTGTTACTGTCATCTCGTGGTCATGGATTCAATCGTTGGCTCAAGCAGGAACAAACAATCACCAATATCACAGTAATGGAATATCAATAATAATCAACAATGATCTCATATCAGCCAATCAATGGACACCTAATGAAGACCAAAATGGACTTGGTCAAAATGTCTTATCTGTAACAACCAAGATGAGAAGAATAATTTGAAATAATAACAAGAAAGTTTATTCAGATATTCTTGGATATACGATGTCTATTCAGGATGTTGGCAATCAGTGGCCAGGAATTAATTTCAGTATTATTGATAGAATGTATATAGTAAGTTTAGTCATAAATAATTTCCATTTTTGTTTATAAGTTTTCTTCTTCAAAAAATAAAGTACAATTACGTTTTATTCAATTACATATTCACCATTTTTTGTAATGACTTGTTGCCGTATGTCAAGCATCTCTTTGATACCTTTTGAGTAAAATTCTGCAGGTTTTGATGCAAAGAAATTTTCAATTAACTCTTGAATTGGGAATGGAAATTCTTTTATTGTTTATTCTCTCTCTTTAATAATGTTTTTATTTTTCCCCATATTCTTTCACACTCAGTAAGATCCCCTGCAACTTAGTTGCTTTATTGCCTTGCTTAGGATGAAATGAATGAGAAAACACAAAAAAGAAAGGGAAAAAAAAGAAAAGAAAAAAAGAAAAGAAAACTACTGTTGTTATATTCATTTCAGATATTTCAAAACCCAGGTATTAGGTTGGTGCAAAAATAATGTCGTTTTATCACATATGTTACTATGTGAGAAAACGACATTATTTTTGCACCAACCTAATACTTCTGCTAGTATATAAGTTAAGAGAATTTAGACAGTGAAAAATAACAGAATGTAGTGTGAACTTTTGCATGTCACACTTTTTAAAATTGTGAGAAACATGCTTCAGGAGATGAGTTTAAATGAAAAGATAGAAAGTATAAAGTCAGGTTGAAATTTCAACAGAATGGTAAATATCTAAAACAATTAAGAAAGTTTCTATTCTGGCACATTTTGGCAATGAACCAGAATTGACAGAAAAAGAATTTTATTTCCAAAAGATCTACAGGTAGACTTCATTATTATGTTAACTGTTTCATTATAGAAATGAAATTTGAAATAATTTCAACTCAGTTTCTACTAAATTTATTATTTATTTACAATGTGACAGACAAAAATATAAAATAACATAATTGATTAAAAATAAAAACAAAGTTAAAATGTAATTTCTATAACAATGTAGTTAAAATATGAATCAAGTGTCCAGCCTCAGAGGGAGAAGTCAAAGGGACACCACTCCACTATTTTTCCAAAGAAGTCATGGCAATTCATAGATAATAAAGAAAAAGGAATCTGTGGAGAGCCATGATCACCTACATCCTGAAGGGACATGGCACAGATGACTACTCTGAATTCAAAACCAAGGAGAAGGCAAAGGAAAACCATTCCACTGTCTTTCCCAATAAGTCATGGCAATTCACAGATAAAGAAAAAGGAATCTGTGGAGAGCCATGATCAGCTACATCCTGAAGAGACATGGCACAGATGACTACTCTGAATTCAAAACCAAGGAGAAGGCAAAGGAAAACCATTCCACTGTCTTTCCCAATAAGTCATGGCAATTCACAGATAATAAAAAAGGAATCTGTAGAGAACCATGATAATCTACCTGAAGAGACATTTATAGATAATAACTTTTCTAACATTCAAAGATAACTTTTAATTAGGTTGTCTGTTGGGATGAGAATATATCACCCTAGATGCTTTTGTTACGCATATATTAGGAGACACAAGCAGCTACAATATATATTTCTATGGTATCTGACTGAATAACTAGGTCACATCCATTGTCCAGTATGAAGGATCTTAACATGACATCATTGCACTTCAAGGCCACAAATTTGATTCACTAGATTCTTCCATTGACCATATCTCCAGCATTTTGCTGCTGATGTTTTCACTGTCACCTTTGCATGGGTAGCTTCTGGATGCTATGACTTGCCAAAAGGCTACTTGTGATTTAATTGTTACAGATTTTTTAATACATGGCTATTTAACCCATATATGGGGACAAAGAAATAAATTCATACTTTTTCCAAATGTTGTATTCTGTGTCATCTCTGGGTCCCCACACTACTAGGTAAAATGGTATCAACGAAAAGGATGATTTCTTTTTCTTATTCGTTTTATCAGGAGAAAGTGATAGCAGTCATAAGAGACAGTGGTATGAATGATGTCAAAGGAATGCAGGTTTCATGTTGGCTCAGCATCCCTACACGGGTGGTCTTAGCTGTTCTCTAGCCTCAGTTTGGGAGGTGTATTGACACTTCAAAATTCTTGCTTCCCTCTCTGTTGAATTCACATCGTTTTGGACAAATATCCAGAACCCAGACAAAAGGCAATTCATCCCTATCAGAATACCTTGCCCATGAGGTGGTGTTCACATTCAGGCATTTGCACAATTCTTATGGCCATATAATGCTGAAACATTGGTTCTTGTTTGATCATTGCAGATAAACAAGATTGAGCCTGGTTACTACTCGGTTGGGTAACTGCTGGGAAATTCTAGGTGATTTAAATTACAGGACAGGCCTAACAAGTTGTTGATAGATACAATCTTTCTACTTATACCAACAGATTTCAATATTCAGAGGTAATTTTGGACTGACAGGTCACAAGTTCTACCTGGAGTCGAGCAAGTATTTGCACGTAATTGAATGTAATGAGCTTAACTGGAATTTGAACTCGACTCTCTGATTCCTCATTCTGAGCCACTCTCCATTACACCAGGCACACAAAATTAAGTAAAACAAACAAAACAACAACAAAATACGAAAACTCGATACCAAAAATCATTGTTTTATTTCATTTGCTTGTGAGTGAAGATTTCCGGTTGTGGGTCTACAAATAATGGTGGAAATAGTTCTTCAAATGGAATGTTGGGTTGAGCAACTAACACATCACCTGCAATGTGATTGACATTGGAGGGAGGAGGAGGTCTAGAGAGACAAAATTTGAATTCTTCACCTTCAAAAGGAACAGTGAGGTTTGAAGACAGTCTGCATGACTCTGAAAGATCAAAAATTAAAATTTCATTTTATGAATTCAAATACAGAAAAAGAGGAAGATTTGTATCCTCAAAAAACTTTTATAATCAAAAAACAGTACATTTCAAAGATACAAAATGACTCTTTCAATATTAAATATACTATATGAGAATTGAAATTTATAATAAATATATATATGTGTGTGTGTGTGTGTATATATATATATATATATATATATATATATATATATACCCAAGTATATAATTGGTGTATACGGAATGAATTCCAATAACCAACAATTACTATTCTTAAAAGAGTGCTCAATAGAGAGTAGAGCAGATATAATTACTTACTTAAAAAAATTATGACATAAATATGTTATAAAATCACTACAAAAATAGCCATTTTGTTTCAACACCTCCAGTGTCTTATCAAGTGATGATGTTCAATGTAAAAATAATAGTTTTAAAAGTTTCAAATTAATTAACCATCCTTCGCAAGGGGAAAACGTTGTTACAAAAACTAGAATGACCAATCAAAATACAAGTATAGGAAAATTCAAAAAGCTTGACAACGATGTCATGTTATAATAGCTATTCAGATCTTTAAAATAGGGGTAATATTAAAAAAGAATTTATTCTAACCAATAATTATTAAATTATATGATAAAATTTGATATTAAAATTAAAAGTAAAAATTACCAATTTTAAAATCCAAATTTAATCACTATTAAGTTTAAAATTATAAAATTACTGAGGAGAAAAGAAGAAATACATATGTTATTCAATTTATTTCTTCATTGAAATTACGATAGAATAGACGCTTATCTGTCATCCGGTCCTCTGACTATATGTAATCATTTTAATCCCAAGTGTGTGAATGGGGTCCTAACCTTACACGTAAAACAACCCAAACACACTCAGATTATAATACATAAGCACCCAGACATATTTATATATATATATATATATATATATACACACAAAAAGTGATGAGACAGGGAACATCTCCACGGCCCTTTATAAAAAAAAAAAATTTTTTTTTTTACGATGCTCTACGGGTTGATATATTTATACTTGCTTCTGTATGTGTATGTGTGTGTGTGTGTGTGTGTAGACATATTTCTGTGTTTATGTGTATGTGTGTGTGTATATATATATATATATATATATATATATATATACATACACGTGTGACTGTACACTTATTTCTGTAGGTAGTTCTTTTTATCTTATTTTCTTTCACCTAATATATTAGGTTGGTGCAAAAATAATGACGTAATAATGTCGTTTTTTGACGTTAAAAAATACGTCAAAAAACGATATTATTACGTCATTATTTTTGCACCAACCTAATATAATATATCAACTTAAATATCTATAAAAACATATATTTTAATTATATGTGGGTTTGGAATTTTCATTTTTAATATATTAAATAATATTTTTAACCATTTTTATCTTTGTATATCTGCTCGCTTAAGTTATATTTTAATAAGTGGTTAGGATTTGTTTAATGACACTTTCAGTCTTAAATGTTTCTTGGATGTGGTATCTGATTGTCTAGGTCAATGTATGTGGATGTGTGTACATGTATTTATCGGTGTCTATGTGTATGGAAAGTGTATTCACTGTATGCATGTGTTTGTTTCCCCTTTTTTTCTTTTTTTTTTTTTATAAAGGGCCGTGGAGATGTTCCCTGTCTTGTCAAATTAAATATAAAATGTATACATATAGTCAGAGGACCGGATGACAGATAAGCGTCTATTCTATCGTAATTTCAATGAAGAAATAAATTGAATAACATATGTATTTCTTCTTTTCTCCTCAGTAATTTTATAATTTTAAACTTAATAGTGATTAAATTTGGATTTTAAAATTGGTAATTTTTACTTTTAATTTTAATATCAAATTTTATCATATAATTTAATAATTATTGGTTAGAATAAATTCTTTTTTAATATTACCCCTATTTTAAAGATCTGAATAGCTGTTATAACATGACTTCGTTGTCAAGCTTTTTGAATTTTCCTATACTTGTATTTTGATTGGTAGCTTTTGTAACAATGTTTTCCACTTGCGAAGGATTGTTAATTAATTTGAAACTTTTAAAACCATTTATTTTATATTCAACATCATCACTTGATAAGACACTGGAGGTGTTGAAACGAAATGGCTATTTTTGTAGTGATTTTATAACATATTTATGTTATTATTTTTTTTAAGTAAATAATTATATATATATATATATAACTATGAACCTAAAGAGCCAGTGGACCCTGACGATCCGTGTAGGTGTAGGTTTACCTGGCTCTTTAGGTTCATAGTTAGATTTGCTCTACTTAGTGTATTGACCACTTTACTTAGTTACTTTTACTTTACTCGGTTTGGAGGTTTTCTTTGGGCTCTGAACTTGGATTCTGGACGATTGTTTTCGCCTCAATTACATGTTCTTAGTTCTTTTATTATTCCTTATTTTTCATTGGGTATTTGTTTGTTTCTTTACAAGCCAAAACACCTAAGGTTTTTCCAGACAAGTATAACTATTTACATATATATATATATATATATATATATATATATATATATATGAAGAAATATAGTCTTAAAATGTGCTATATTTATGGGATAAAGTGCTCAATATCAGAGATAGAGTGTGTGTAAATATAAAAGTGAACATAGAAGTCAACACTTACAGGCGACAGTCTGCAATTGCATCTAGCATGAAACAAACTGTCGCCTCTAAGTGTTGACTTCTATGTTCACTTTTATATCTATATCTCTCTCTCTATATGTATATTCAAGTTATGAATAATCCTCATCAATGAGAGCGGTTTTATTTTTGAGGCATTAAAGTTTACCAGCCATTTCCTGTCCCAGTCAATTACAGATTGGAGGTCCTTTTTGAGACTAATGGCCAGGTTAGTTTTGTCAGCGATACCAGATTTGCTATTGAGGTAAGAGTAAATAGTAGTGTCATCTGCACAGATGCCTATTTGGGAACTGGTGTATTAAGATCTTTAGCTGTTCTTTGGATCTTGTCTATTGTTTTTGCGTGGCTTAGTCTAGTGAGGAATAAGAATTATGGATCCCCAGTGATAAGACAATTTGTGCAAGATACCCATTAAATTACCTATTAACCACTTCTTCCTCAAACAGGTCATTGTTCTGAAAGTGGCTTTCCCCCTTGCGACTCAAACGCACGTTACAATTTGAAAATGGAAATTCCCTTATCACTTATGACAAATTCACTGGTGTCTGCAAAATTCCACATGTCCATGGGTCGACACCCAAAATAAATGGCTCATTTTTGATTATCAACCAAACGTTATCTGAGAGCCATATGGTTTCTTTACAGCATTTCAAAATAATTTTTTCTCTCGTTCTCAGCTAAAACTTTCAAAGAGATAATTTCACTTTGCAGAAGCAATATACATCGTCTTTTCTGTGTTGCATCCCTTCTGGACATGAGCAATCACAGCGCTCCACAACTTCCTATCCTTTGTAGGCTGAAGCAATGTTTGTCCCTTTATTATCCATCCTTGTCCCTGTTCTTCCATTCATTTACACAAGCTCATTAAGTAGGTTGATCATGGCTCTCCACAACTTCCTATCCCTCCCAGCCCCTCTTCTGCTATCTGTCAACACAAACTCATTAAGTAGGTTGATCATGGCTCTCCACAACTTCCTATCCCTCCCAGCCCCTCTTCTGCTATCTGTCAACACAAACTCATTAAGTAGGTTGATCATGGCTCTCCACAACTTCCTATCCCTCCCAGCCCCTCTTCTGCTACCTGTCAACACAAACTCATTAAGTAGGTTGACTATGGCTCCCCACAACATTTTATTATTTGTAGCACTAAACAATGTTTGTTGCCTTACTATCCGTCCTAGACTCAGTTCTTCCATTCAAGTTTGTTAGGTAGCTTACTTAATATTTCCCTCTGAACATGTCCTGTGAGTGTCATATTCACCAAGCTCTCTTTCCTCATTGTGTGTCCTTGAAATTTAAAGTATATATTTCTGATTCTAAGTATAAATGATCTTTTTATTTCCATTTTCCTTAATTATTCATTGCTTACATGGTATTCCCAATATCTTTCTGTAGAACTACATTTCTATTGCCTTCTGTCTTTTCATCTGTGGAGATTGTTCAGCATTCACTGCCATAGAGGAGAACTGACATTACATAACAGTTCAGCACTATTTTGTTTCTGATGAAATTTTTTTTTTTGTTTCTTAATATTTTGTTTAGTTTTTGGATGGCATCTTTCATTATTCCAATGTACTTTTGGATTTCGATGTCACATTTTCTGTCCTCTGTTAAAACACTTTCCAGATAGTTAAATTTCTGTACTGGCTTGATTTTGACATCTTCAATTTGTAGGTTCCATCTTATGTTGCCCCTTTTGCTAATGACCATACATTCTGTCTTTTTTACAGTTGAAGATTAATCCATTCTTCTTACTTTCTTTTATTAGATTTTCTAGGAGTTCCTGCAGAATTTTTTGTGTCTGCTTATATTGTTACGATTGTGTTTGCCAAGACTTTTTAAATTAACGTTTTTCTTGGGTAAAATGGCTCCTTTCTCTAATGGCTCATCTAATGAATGTGCTTGAAAATAAGATTTGGTTCATCGCTTTTAATCTATTTATTCATAAGTAAGTTTGGCTTTTGAGAACCAATTGTAATGATGAATGTATCTTCTGAACTACTAATTATGTGTCAGTTAAGAATAAATTTGGAGCTAACAAACTTTAGTTTTTACATGGCAGTTCACAAAGAGGATTAACAGAAAAATGTTCTTTTTCTCCATGAAAATGCAAATGCTGCATACAGTAAGAACTAGCAGCCATACCCAGCTGGTCCATGAGAGAAAGCGTTCAATTAGAACGGAGCAAAAAACAGTATCATGTTTGGATGTCTATCTTCTTCAATTACTTTAAAGAACTTTCATTAAAAAACATTTTCAATTAATGCAGTTACTGATATAACAGAAGTAGTCTGTATTTATTCAATCAAAGTTAGCCGAGGACATGAAGGGGTAAAACAGGAAACATGAAGACCCACTTCAGACCAAATTCAATTTGTTAGTGTGCTACCAGGGATGTAAAAGAGAATACATTTATAAAGCAATTGTTAAGGTTGATGAAAATTGGTTGAAAGATCAACAAAAAAAAACCAGTAAAAAATCGCCATTTTTTGTTATTTACGTGGATTTTCACCATATGGGTGAACTCAATTATCAAGTTAAATGATTGTTAAACAATCAACTTATTGTTGGCTACAAATAAGGGAAGTTTGTATTAGATTGCTTGAAAATTGAAGGAACTTTTAGTTTAAAATTTGTGATGAAATTGATTTTTCATTTTTTTGCAGCTTTTTGCTAAACATAGTGGTGAAGAAATAAAAATGAGGTATTTTTGAGCTCATCATGATGTAATTAACCTACATACCAAGTTTGAACAAAATTGGAGGAAAGTTGAATTTATCGATTTTTGATTGGCATTATCGATTATTGATTTTTAAAAAATTATCGATTTTTTATACTAAGAACCTATCTCTTACATTGTACAATGTATTGCCAAGTTTGGTCAAAATCGGTTGGATGGATCTAGAGTGAAAAGGTATCACACAGCCAGACAGACATCCTCTGTTTTATATATATAGATTACATGGGAAAACATTTACACTATTTACATTGTTTGGACTGTTGTCCTAATGTTTATTGTCATATTCATATTTCAGCTATTGTACTCCGGCCTTCTTCAGGTGATATTCATTAAAATTTCAAACCAAACCCTTAATTTAGTTCATGAGGGTAGATTGTTCTGGTTCCACGTACCATGCCTCTTTTGGGATATCTTTCAGTTTCACTTAATTCCTTTTAGTAACTCAACTCTCCATGTTTTTGCTCACCTCTAACAGGTATTCAACTCACAACTCTTTGGGTCAAGTCACTGGATTACCTTCAACCAAAGCTTTTATTCACAGGGTCATGAAAAACAAACTAATTGGGAGATTGGAGGTTTTGAGGAGCATAGAACCACCTTTTAATTGCTGTTGTTTCCAGGTTCACCCTGACCTGACCTGGGGTGGTTATGTTCCCAGCTATGGGAAAACAGTGCATCCCCAAACAAAAACTATTATGAAAGGATAAAAATACATTTTTATAGTAAAAATACTAGCCATACCTATTTATTGTAGAATGACCGAAAATACCTATTTATAGTAGATTGACAGAAATACCTATTTATAGTCAATTGACAGAAATACCTATTTATAGTAGAATGACAGAAATACCTATTTATATTAGATTGACATAAATACCTATTTATGGTCGATAAGACAGAAATACCTATTTATAGTCAATTGACAGAAATACCTATTTATAGTAGAATGACAGAAATACCTATTTATATTAGATTGACATAAATACCTATTTATGGTCGATAAGACAGAAATACCTATTTATAGTCAATTGACAGAAATACCTATTTATAGTAGAATGACAGAAATACCTATTTATATTAGATTGACATAAATACCTATTTATGGTCGATAAGACAGAAATACCTATTTATAGTAGAATGACCAGAAATACATTTTATATGTAGTTGAAGACATGTAATTTTGTTTGAAACATTTAGATTTTGACATTAAATAATCCATTATTGTTGATATTTGCTAACCAATCAACCAACTAACAGGGGAAAAAATTTTGGAATTCAGTTGATCTGTTGTATCCTAACTGCGATGACCACCTGACTGTGAACTAATTGATTAACTTTTTTGATCGCTGAGAAATGCTTTAATGAAGAAAACTTCTCATGTAATTGGTAAGAGCATTTGGCTCAGTCATAAGTGTTTTTGGTTCTTGAAAAAAAGGGAAGGGGTTGCATCAGTGGCTGCATACACAGTGGATTGAAGAATAAATTTTTTAACCCCACTAATTAAAGGACTGAAGCAAAGCATAATAGTAAGAACATCACATCTCAGAAATTCCGACAGTGAAATGACTAGAAATACAGAAGCTGATATGTGATAAAAACAACAATGATGAGGACTCTTGTTCGAAAGAAACTATATATATATATATATATATATATATATATATATATAGATAGTGATTTTTCAAGTGTAGCTTAGATGTGGCACAAGGCCAAAAGTAGGGGCACCCAGTGAGGATCAAACTCACTACTCAGTCATAATTGTTCTAGCAAGACAAGCTTGCTAACCATTACACCACCTCAAGGTGTCCATATATATATATATATATATATATATATATATATATATATGAATCAAAACACAACATGGGATAATTTGTCCAAATGGCAAAAGGCTGAGAGTAGACTGAATGATTTTATCAGTGTTTAAAGTGTTGGTGTTTTTATGACCAAAAGTCAAGTCTAAAAATAAAATCTTCAAGAGTAAGAAGTCTCTGGACAGAATTTTTTTTTTTTTTTTTTTTTTTGTGAGATATCTTATCAGCCATTTCAGAAAAATCCTTATTTTCACTGCTTTTATTCCATCTAGAAATTGTCTAGAGTCAACATCTGATTCACAGCTGTAGTGGGAGACCCAGGATAAAGAAATTTCTTGTAAGATATCCTGTCTAACTTATCTGTTGTTAAAAGGTGTGCCCCAAATATGAGGTAAGTTAGAAAACAAACAATCTAGGACAGTGTAAACATTGTAGGGGAAACTAGCAAAGCACTTATAATTAATTTAGACTGCCAAATGTTCAAGTCGTTTGCACTGGCACAGCAAACATACATTAAATTGATCATTGCAACAGGAACTTGCAAGGATTGAACTCATTATTGTGACTGATGATGTTGGAAATTTTTAAGCGAGGTGGTTTTTGTTAGTTGGTAAAGTTCCTTCTTTGTGATTTTATGGCATCACTCTATAGAATTTGATGAAGGATTGTCTTTTTTTAAAACCTAAAGGATCCATTTGCTTGAAGCCATTTTTAAACATTGACCTGAGAAAACAGTTGTATACAGGGTGTCCATAATGTTCATGTGCACTTTAAAAAATTTACAACTTTATTTGTATTTGCGATAGAAATAATCTGTAAAAAATGTTATAAAGTTCAATGCACTTAGTTTTAAGTCTAGCTAAAATAACTAATGTGATTTCAGGCAGAACTGTAAATCAGATGGCAAATGTTTTCTGTGAACTGCAAAATCGTATTACCCTTTGTATTGCTAATGATGAAGGACATGTGGAAACTTAGATAAAATTTCAATAAATCCTTAAAAAATATAGATTTACTTCTTTCTAATCCTTTTTACAAATTATTTCTATTGCAAATACAAATAAAGTTATAAATTTTTTTAAGTGCACACGAACTTTATGGACACCCTGTATAGACGATGATGATGTTTATTATATTTTTGAATGGACTGGCTGCCATTTGTGACATTCATGAGTGACAAAATCTGACAAGGTCATTTAAGATCATGTCTTGAGTTCTCAGGTTAGTATATACTTTGGTTTTGGTTTTGGTTTTGTCCCTCTTACAGTGTACGACAAAAGTATCTCTAGATCAAGCTGTGTTCAATTTCCTCATCTCTGATACTAAAGTTATTGTAACTGATTCATACACTAAGGAATTTGAAGGATTTAGAATTTATTAATTCCACAATTGGAATTTTTATGATG
The DNA here is from genome assembly GCA_963932145.1 of Acanthosepion lycidas. NCBI lineage: Eukaryota > Metazoa > Mollusca > Cephalopoda > Sepiida > Sepiidae > Acanthosepion > Acanthosepion lycidas. The sequence goes on from OZ010599.1 coordinate 95,294,526, forward strand.
AATTTGATAGCATACAATTTAGTTGAACAAAGTGATCAGTACTCAAACTCTGTATTGCAAATTGAGTCTGACAACAAAAAAAGAAAAAAAAAGAAAGACCTTCCCCCAGGAACCTGTTGTTAGGTGTTCTATATAGCAGGCTGGGATGTTCCATTATGCTACTTGGACCAGCTTATTCTCTGGGTTCTGATTGGCCGTTGATTTTGGTGTGGATACTGTGATCAATAAATATCCATCATTAGACTGTGTGCTTGAGTACGGGAGTCTGTATCAATCTACAGCTCGTTTTTGTCTGACAAACTGGATGCTAGCTTGGAACTTTCTTGTGAAGTGAGTATCATATTTTGATTCTACAAATAGGAATAGATAGATACATGGTGCTAATACCTTAGAAAAGGTATGAATCCAACTCTTCTCCCCTCCTCCAGCTATGGGTAAATAGCAGGACAGACTGGGTTCTATAGCCTTGGATGGCAACCAGTCTAGGAAAAGAGCAACTCTGAATTCAAAACTGTAAAACTGGGGAAGCATCTACTATGCAGCTAAGGAAACGATCGTTTGATGATCATGACTACAGCCGACTCTTTTTAGATAGTGCATCCCCTTTTATTATATCAAATCACCTGAAGATGGCTGCCGAAACATTATTCTGTCAACAAACATAACATAGAGGAGTTATTATTTGCATAATTACCACTGAAACTGGAGTAGATAGGTTTGCCTATCGTCTGGTTCACACTTCTCCCTGGTCTTTTGAACAGGTATTGAAATTTATCCTTTGTTTCAGGTTTAGGATTGGGTTTCTGGTTCATTCTAAAGTCTACTTCAAATCTATATGTCAGATATTCCCACCTAAATACAGATTTTATTCACTATTTAGTTTTTTATTTATTTTTACTCAATAAGAGTAGATATATTCACCTACTGTTCAGTTCACACTCCTCACTGGTCTTTTCAACAGGAGTAGAGGGTCTATCACTTGTTTCCTGTTTAAGATTGGGCTTCTGGTTCCTTCTGAAGTCTACTTCAACTATAGTAGTAGTAGTATAGCTGGCCACTCATATTCAAGGATACCTGTCTACTAGGGCGGCTAGCCAAGCCCTATTGCAGACACTTGCTCAGGCGAATTTGTGTTTACGCAACACCTACAGAGCCCACCTGTGGTTTATACTGCAACTATGCTGAGCAGACCTTAGTTACAGTTTCTGGGAGAGAGTGTGTTATCTAGCATGATCCACAATTTGAACAAGCCCAGCACACTGAAGCCCTCGGCCATGACTTGTGACTTTGTGCTAGCACCCAAGAGTTCCGTCTACCCAATTTCACTCACAAGGCTTGGGTCAACCCATGGTATGGTTTTCAGGTGTCGTATGCTGGGATCAACCCATCCAGACCAATAACATCAGGAAGTCTCCTTCCTGTCAAATTGACCATGATGAGATTTGAACTCGCGTCTCATAGTCAAGATGTGAACACTCTAACCACTCGGCCATGTACCCATCTACTTCAACTCTATACTTCAAATGTCTCCATCTAAACTCTGAAACTTTATTTACTATTTATTTTTCTTCCTTCAATAGGAGTAGATATGTTTGTCTATCATCTAGTTTACACACCTCCTTGGATTTTTCAACATGAGGTTTATTCCTTGTTTCCTGTTTGGGATTGGGTTTCTTGTTCCTTCTAAAGTCTTTTTCATTCGCAGTAGTCTCTTGTATCTTAGTGGCATTATCACCTTGTTTGGGGTGAATTGATTAAAAAAAAATGCAGTGTATGTGCCATCACTATTCTCATCTAAATTCAAGATTAATGTGTTTATTTTGGAATGGTTTATCTGAAGTTCTACATCTTAGAACACATGTGGAAAAGAAAGTTTCTTAACCTTTAACATTCTGTCTTATTAATATTACTTCTCTTCCTACATCCTTTTTCAAGACCACACAATTGCAGTATCCTTAAATTTGCTCAGAGCAGGGATATGACAACAGAATTATGAAATTCAAACATACTTCAGGGATCAGTTATCTTCAGTGGCAGGATAAACTTTTTATGTAGCAAATAAAGTCACATACAAAGTGATAAAAGATTAAGCAAATCATTTGAGAGGAGGAGGATATTTCAGTTTAATATCATACTGGAAAAATATTACGTCAGACACTCCAGCTAAAGCATTGCTTTTGTTGTCTTTATCATCAACTGTAAATGGTCTTAAATCACTTTCCAATTTGCTACTAGAGTAAAAAAAATCTGAATAAAGTGTTCTTCTTATGAAATATCACATCAGCCACTGCAGAAAAAAAAAAATTCCAATTCCAGATACCTGTCTATATTATTGAGATGAGGTACTGTAATTATTTACACGATTTACTATTGTCCTCATCTTCGTTGCCATATTCATGATGTTTTGGCTGCTGTATGCTCTGGCCTTCTTCAGGATCTGTCTATATTTCTGAGATGAGGTGTTGTAATTATTTACACTATTCACATCTGTTGGACTGTTATCCTCATCTTTGTTGCCATATTCATGATGTTTCGGCCATTGTATGCTCTGGCCTTCTTCAGGTAATTGGAATTTCAAACTGGATCGTTTATTTCGTCCACTGGGGTATATTGTTCTAGTTTCACATGCCATGCCTGGACAAGCGTTGGTTGGATCCAGTGACTTAACCCAAAGGGTTGTGAGTTCAGTACCTAGCTACTGCAGTGGTGAACAAAAACTTGGAGAGTTGAGTTAAAGGGAGATAACCGAGACATCTGGAAGAGGCATGGCATATGAAACTAGAACAATCTTTCCCGCTGGACAAAATAAAGGATTCAGTTCAAAATTCCAGTCATCTGAAGAAGGCCGAAGTGTACAACGGCCGATATGTCATGAATATGGCAACAAAGATGAGGACAACAGTCTGAACAATGTAAATAGTGTAAATAATTCCAGATGTTTTAGAGAAAGGCATAAATCTATCTCTTCCCATCTATGGGTTAAAGAAGATGTAGGTCATCCTAGATTTCTTCTCTTTATTATCTGTGAATTGCTATGTGTTCTTTGGAAAGATAATAGAGTGGTTGTCGTGCACTTATGACACTAATGCATTATGGCTCGATCAATTAATAGATTGATAATGTGCAGATGACTGGGATTGTGTTTAAATCATTATATCATAAATTTAACAAATAATCTGTCACCTTTCTCTGTCAATGTTCAGTAATTGTGGAGACTGACATTTAAATACTAAAACACAAAACTCTTTAAGTTAAAAATAATTCTAGAAATAGTTAAAAAACAGTGAATGGAAGCTGATTATAATTTTAAAAATCTGCTGCAAGGCTGGAGCAATGAACGGAAATGGTAACTGGAAAAACAAAAACACTCTGATGTGTCAAAAGTCACAGAAGTGCAGTATGTAAAGGTTATGGTAAGTAGCACCAGCATACCTTACAAGGGGGAAATCCCCAAACATCTATCACTTGTACTCTGACATCTTGTGAGTAAGGCTTCTCATTGCAAAGTGATGTGAATTGTCGAGATTCAAATGAGATTTAATAGTAGATGGATGGGAAATTGAATTTCTGAAATAGTCTGAATAGTCTAGTGAGTCTGCCCAGAATACCTGATGCAAGGCACTCCTGCCAACTGTTGACAGTGAAATGACCAACCACAAATCCTTAAGGATCATGACAATATTACTTTATTATATAGAAACATTTGGCATTCATTGGCTGAGCAGCAGGTGCTACTTGAATAACTCTATTCTTCACTCCTTGACCATCGGGCTGGGATCAAAGTGTAGTATCTGTTCTCCTCATCTCAAAGGATAATGATAATATTAGCCGTTTCCTTATAAGGAAACATTTGGCATTCATTGGCTGAGCAGCAGGTGCTACTTGAGCTACACTTTTCTTCATTCTCTGTTAATCAAGTTGGGATCAAAGTGTAGCATCTGTTCCCTTCATCTTTCATGGTAATGGTAATATTAGTTGTTTCTTTAGGTAGAATCATTCAGTGAGTGAGCAGCTAGTGCTATTCGAGTTGTGCTTTTCTTCACTCTGTTAATCAGACTGGGATAAAGTGTAGCATCTTTTACCCTCAGCTCTAATGGTAATAGTAATATTAGCAGTTATCTTATAAGAAAACATTCAGCAGTCATTGACCAAGCAGCCAGTGTTAATTTAGCTATGCTTTGCTTCACTATTTGGTCATTGGCTGAGATCCAAGTGTAGTATCTGCTGTTGGGCAGATAAAATAGATTTTATCTCTCAATTGTATTTTTCTTTTTGGACAGCATGCAGAGCCAAATTAAAAAAAAATATTGAGAAGTTCCCGATTCTGAGGAACAGCTGCCTGTGACAGTACCTCCCAAATTACACTGACAGTTATGATGGCTGGGCTATTTTTGGACCTCGATTGGGTGCATGCATTTGGTACTCTGCATTAAACTGACCTTGTGTCACATCCTGTCAGTCTTGGGTGGCAAGTAAATACAAAGTGTAGTATCTGTTCACATATAAGATTAGCCATTTCCTTACATGGATACATTTGACATTTATTGACTGAACAGCCAGTACGACTGTTGGATGAAATTTATAAAATCTTTCTCTTAAAATTTTTATTCGGGAATATAGGTTTCTCAAGTCCAGTAGATGTTATCATTCTTTCCAGTACTGATGGGCGGTTTCCTTCCTAACCTTTTATTTGAAGTGGTGTGGAATGTACCAAGTTGATTATGTCATTTTTTTTCTTAGAGTTACATTTGCTACTCATTTGCTTATCTTTTGGGCAGACAAACTGCATTTTATTTCTCAATTGTGTTTCTGAATTTGGACAGAACACAGGAAATTCCCACCCTGTGGCAGCACCTCCTTCATTGCACCAAAGAGGGATGGTTGGTGGAAGATCAATGCCTGTACTTCATCGTCACAGCTGGATGTAAGCTCAGTTGTTCTGTGTTTGATGAAAGACTAATTTTCTGCATTATGAAAATATTTTTTGCTGAGTCAAAACTTCAGGGTAAGGTATCAGCCACCCATCATTTATCCATGCCTGCAGTTTATGCTGATATTCACTCCTTGCCTGCTTAGACACAGGGTACTCAGATACCTGGTTTTTCAGATATTCCAGTGGGTGTTTACGTTTAGTGGCATATCAACACCTCTAGGGGTTATTTAATGCTGAAATCTAAATATTTTGTCTGTAATCTTATGTGTTCAACTATGGATATTTTGTACATAATTTTATACTTTCCGAGTAAAGGTATGTTTTTTGTTTGTTTTGTTTTGTTTTATAAAATATCAACACCTCAATTGGTTATTTAATGCCAATAAGATTTTTATTGCTGGTAATATTTTTTTTTTTCTTTTAAATGTATTGCTGGTAATAATGTATTTTCTGGTAACAATTCTACTTCATAAAAAATTATTACCAGCAATAAATTCTTGAAGTATTTCTGGTATTAAAACCTATTTTTACACTTTCATAGTGTTTTGACCCCAGTTTGGGGGTTAACTATTTACCCATAGCTGGGACCCTAACAAGTGCTACCATCCTGGATCAGGGTGGACCTGGGAACACACTCCTCAAAAATCCTGATGCTGAGGCCTTGCTGTTGGATGTAGTTTATCGTCTTACCCAGGACAGGAGTATGTTTTTTAGATATATATTTTGTAGATCCCAAAATGTATTGTTGGTAATTTTACTATAAAAATGTATTTTTATCTTTTTATAGTGCTGCACTTTATCATTGGTCACTTTATCATGAAAATTTACTGTAGATTTTTGTTTGAGGGATCACTATTTGCCCATAGTTGGGACTAACAGGTGTTACTACCCTGTTTTGGGCAATCTCCCAATCAGGGGCCTTGCTGCTGGACGTAGTTTATTGTCATAACCAGGATGACTGAAATTCTTCTCTAAGACACCATGTGTCTCTTCATCATTTCAGTTGGTTCCAAATTGTGGTTTATCTTTGAAAATCTTTTCCTTGTTTATTTCTTTGAAATGCACTTTTTGTTCATTTCAATTTGTAAAAATATATTTGTTATTGATTTCCAATTTTTACTGCGTATTTCTTAAATAAAAGAACAATATCAATATGAAGAATAGACATTTTCATTAAGATCAATGGTCAGGAAACACAGCTGGAGAGTGAGGTAACTGAAATCAGCAGATATTAGTTGAACAAAAAACAGAATATCAAAGAATAAATTGAGCCAAAGTGTTAAGCTATAAAGCAACAATAAATAGGGTGGATTAAAATTAATAATAAAATAATAAAGAATGTGTTCACCTAGACAGTTGGAATAAAAAGCGACAATAATAAGATGGACTAAAACTAGTAATAAAATAACAGTAATAATGAAGAGTGTATAGAGCCAGAGTGTTGGAATAAAAAGCGACAATAATAAGATGGACTAAAACTAGTAATAAAATAACAGTAATAATGAAGAGTGTATAGAGCCAGAGTGTTGGAATAAAAAGCGACAATAATAAGATGGACTAAAACTAGTAATAAAATAACAGTAATAATGAAGAGTGTATAGAGCCAGAGTGTTGGAATAAAAAGCGACAATAATAAGATGGACTAAAACTAGTAATAAAATAACAGTAATAATGAAGAGTGTATAGAGCCAGAGTGTTGGGATAAAAAGCAACAATAATAAGACGGAATAAAACTAGTAATAAAATAATAGTAATAATGAAGAGTGTATAGAGCCAGAGTGTTGGGATAAAAAGCAACAATAATAAGACGGAATAAAACTAGTAATAAAATAACAGTAATAATGAAGAGTGTATAGAGCCAGAGTGTTGGAATAAAAAGCGACAATAATAAGATGGACTAAAACTAGTAATAAAATAACAGTAATAATGAAGAGTGTATAGAGCCAGAGTGTTGGAATAAAAAGCGACAATAATAAGATGGACTAAAACTAGTAATAAAATAACAGTAATAATGAAGAGTGTATAGAGCCAGAGTGTTGGAATAAAAAGCGACAATAATAAGACGGACTAAAACTAGTAATAAAATAACAGTAATAATGAAGAGTGTATAGAGCCAGAGTGTTGGGATAAAAAGCAACAATAATAAGACGGAATAAAACTAGTAATAAAATAACAGTAATAATGAAGAGTGTATAGAGCCAGAGTGTTGGGATAGAAAGCGACAATAATAAGACGGACTAAAACTAGTAATAAAATAACAGTAATAATGAAGAGTGTATAGAGCCAGAGTGTTGGGATAAAAAGCGACAATAATAAGATGGACTAAAACTAGTAATAAAATAACAGTAATAATGAAGAGTGTATAGAGCCAGAGTGTTGGGATAAAAAGCGACAATAATAAGATGGAATAAAACTAGTAATAAAATAATAGTAATAATGAAGAGTGTATAGAGCCAGAGTGTTGGGATAAAAAGCAACAATAATAAGACGGAATAAAACTAGTAATAAAATAACAGTAATAATGAAGAGTGTATAGAGCGAGAGTGTTGGGATAAAAAGCAACAATAATAAGACGGAATAAAACTAGTAATAAAATAACAGTAATAATGAAGAGTGTATAGAGCGAGAGTGTTGGGATAAAAAGCAACAATAATAAGACGGAATAAAACTAGTAATAAAATAACAGTAATAATGAAGAGTGTATAGAGCCAGAGTGTTGGGATAAAAAGCAACAATAATAAGACGGAATAAAACTAGTAATAAATAACAGTAATAATGAAGAGTGTATAGAGCCAGAGTGTTGGGATAAAAAGCAACAATAATAAAATGGAATAAAACTAGTAATAAAATAACAGTAATAATGAAGAGTGTATATAGCCAGAGTGTTGGGATAAAAACAACAATAATAAGACGGAATAAAACTAGTAATAAAATAGCAGTAATAATGAAGAGTGTATAGAGCCAGAGTGTTGGGATAAAAAGCGACAATAATAAGACGGAATAAAACTAGTAATAAAATAACAGTAATAATGAAGAGTGTATAGAGCCAGAGTGTTGGAATAAAAAGCAACAATAATAAGACGGAATAAAACTAGTAATAAAATAACAGTAATAATGAAGAGTGTATAGAGCCAGAGTGTTGGAATAAAAAGCGACAATAATAAGATGGACTAAAACTAGTAATAAAATAACAGTAATAATGAAGAGTGTATAGAGCCAGAGTGTTGGAATAAAAAGCGACAATAATAAGACGGACTAAAACTAGTATAAAATAACAGTAATAATGAAGAGTGTATAGAGCCAGAGTGTTGGGATAAAAAGCAACAATAATAAGACGGAATAAAACTAGTAATAAAATAACAGTAATAATGAAGAGTGTATAGAGCCAGAGTGTTGGGATAAAAAGCGACAATAATAAGACGGACTAAAACTAGTAATAAAATAACAGTAATAATGAAGAGTGTATAGAGCCAGAGTGTTGGGATAAAAAGCGACAATAATAAGACGGACTAAAACTAGTAATAAAATAACAGTAATAATGAAGAGTGTATAGAGCCAGAGTGTTGGGATAAAAAGCGACAATAATAAGATGGACTAAAACTAGTAATAAAATAACAGTAATAATGAAGAGTGTATAGAGCCAGAGTGTTGGGATAAAAAGCGACAATAATAAGATGGAATAAAACTAGTAATAAAATAACAGTAATAATGAAGAGTGTATAGAGCCAGAGTGTTGGGATAAAAAGCAACAATAATAAGACGGAATAAAACTAGTAATAAAATAACAGTAATAATGAAGAGTGTATAGAGCGAGAGTGTTGGGATAAAAAGCAACAATAATAAGACGGAATAAAACTAGTAATAAAATAACAGTAATAATGAAGAGTGTATAGAGCCAGAGTGTTGGGATAAAAAGCAACAATAATAAGACGGTATAAAACTAGTAATAAATAACAGTAATAATGAAGAGTGTATAGAGCCAGAGTGTTGGGATAAAAAGCAACAATAATAAAATGGAATAAAACTAGTAATAAAATAACAGTAATAATGAAGAGTGTATATAGCCAGAGTGTTGGGATAAAAACAACAATAATAAGACGGAATAAAACTAGTAATAAAATAGCAGTAATAATGAAGAGTGTATAGAGCCAGAGTGTTGGGATAAAAACAACAATAATAAGACGGAATAAAACTAGTAATAAAATAACAGTAATAATGAAGAGTGTATAGAGCAAGAGTGTTGGGATAAAAAGCAACAATAATAAGACGGAATAAAACTAGTAATAAAATAACAGTAATAATGAAGAGTGTATAGAGCCAGAGTGTTGGGATAAAAAGCAACAATAATAAGACGGAATAAAACTAGTAATAAAATAACAGTAATAATGAAGAGTGTATAGAGCCAGAGTGTTGGGATAAAAAGCAACAATAATAAAATGGAATAAAACTAGTAATAAAATAACAGTAATAATGAAGAGTGTATATAGCCAGAGTGTTGGGATAAAAACAACAATAATAAGACGGAATAAAACTAGTAATAAAATAGCAGTAATAATGAAGAGTGTATAGAGCCAGAGTGTTGGGATAAAAACAACAATAATAAGACGGAATAAAACTAGTAATAAAATAACAGTAATAATGAAGAGTGTATAGAGCAAGAGTGTTGGGATAAAAAGCAACAATAATAAAATGGAATAAAACTAGTAATAAAATAACAGTAATAATGAAGAGTGTATATAGCCAGAGTGTTGGGATAAAAACAACAATAATAAGACGGAATAAAACTAGTAATAAAATAGCAGTAATAATGAAGAGTGTATAGAGCCAGAGTGTTGGGATAAAAACAACAATAATAAGAGGGAATAAAACTAGTAATAAAATAACAGTAATAATGAAGAGTGTATAGAGCAAGAGTGTTGGGATAAAAAGCAACAATAATAAGACGGAATAAAACTAGTAACAAAATAACAGTAATAATGAAGAGTGTATAGAGCCAGAGTGTTGGGATAAAAAGCAACAATAATAAGACGGAATAAAACTAGTAATAAAATAACAGTAATAATGAAGAGTGTATAGAGCCAGAGTGTTGGGATAAAAAGCAACAATAATAAAATGGAATAAAACTAGTAATAAAATAATAGTAATAATGAAGAGTGTATATAGCCAGAGTGTTGGGATAAAAACAACAATAATAAGACGGAATAAAACTAGTAATAAAATAGCAGTAATAATGAAGAGTGTATAGAGCCAGAGTGTTGGGATAAAAACAACAATAATAAGACGGAATAAAACTAGTAATAAAATAACAGTAATAATGAAGAGTGTATAGAGCAAGAGTGTTGGGATAAAAAGCAACAATAATAAGACGGAATAAAACTAGTAATAAAATAACAGTAATAATGAAGAGTGTATAGAGCCAGAGTGTTGGGATAAAAAGCAACAATAATAAGATGGAATAAAACTAGTAATAAAATAACAGTAATAATGAAGAATGTATAGAGCCAGAGTGTTGGGATAAAAAGCAACAATAATAAGACGGAATAAAACTAGTAATAAAATAACAGTAATAATGAAGAGTGTATAGAGCCAGAGTGTTGGGATAAAAAGCAACAATAATAAGATGGAATAAAACTAGTAATAAACTAATAGTAATAATGAAGAGTGTATAGAACCAGAGTGTTGGGATAAAAAGAAACAATAATAAGATGGAATGAAACTAGTAATAAAATAACAGTAATAATGAAGAGTGTATAGAGCCAGAGTGTTGGGATAAAAAGCAACAATAATAAGATGGAATAAAACTAGTAATAAAATAACAGTAATAATGAAGAGTGTATAGAGCCAGAGTGTTGGGATAAAAAGCAACAATAATAAGATGGAATAAAACTAGTAATAAAATAATAGTAATAATGAAGAGTGTATAGAGCCAGAGTGTTGGGATAAAAAGCAACAATAAGATGGAATAAAACTAGTATTAAAATAATAGTAATAATGAAGAGTGTATAGAGCCAGAGTGTTGGGATAAAAAGCAACAATAATAAGATGGAATAAAACTAGTATTAAAATAATAGTAATAATGAAGAGTGTATAGAGCCAGAGTGTTGGGATAAAAAGCAACAATAATAAGATGGAATAAAACTAGTATTAAAATAATAGTAATAATGAAGAGTGTATAGAGCCAGAGTGTTGGGATAAAAAGCAACAATAATAAGATGGAATAAAACTAGTAATAAAATAATAGTAATAATGAAGAGTGTATAGAGCCAGAGTGTTGGGATAAAAAGCAACAATAATAAGATGGAATAAAACTAGTAATAAAATAACAGTAATAATGAAGAGTGTATAGAGCCAGAGTGTTGGGATAAAAAGCAACAATAATAAGATGGAATAAAACTAGTAATAAAATAATAGTAATAATGAAGAGTGTATAGAGCCAGAGTGTTGGGATAAAAAGGAACAATAATAAGATGGAATAAAACTAGTATTAAAATAATAGTAATAATGAAGAGTGTATAGAGCCAGAGTGTTGGGATAAAAAGGAACAATAATAAGATGGAATAAAACTAGTATTAAAATAATAGTAATAATGAAGAGTGTATAGAGCCAGAGCGTTGGGATAAAAAGCAACAATAATAAGATGGAATAAAACTAGTAATAAAATAATAGTAATAATGAAGAGTGTATAGAGCCAGAGTGTTGGGATAAAAAGCAACAATAATAAGATGGAATAAAACTAGTAATAAAATAACAGTAAAAATGAAGAGTGTATAGAGCCAGAGTGTTGGGATAAAAAGCAACAATAATAAGATGGAATAAAACTAGTAATAAACTAATAGTAATAATGAAGAGTGTATAGAGCCAGAGCGTTGGGATAAAAAGCAACAATAATAAGATGGAATAAAACTAGTAATAAAATAACAGTAATAATGAAGAGTGTATAGAGCCAGAGTGTTGGGATAAAAAGGAACAATAATAAGATGGAATAAAACTAGTATTAAAATAATAGTAATAATGAAGAGTCTATAGAGCCAGAGCGTTGGGATAAAAAGCAACAATAATAAGATGGAATAAAACTAGTAATAAAATAATAGTAATAATGAAGAGTGTATAGAACCAGAGTGTTGGGATAAAAAGCAACAATAATAAGATGGAATAAAACTAGTAATAAAATAACAGTAATAATGAAGAGTGTATAGAGCCAGAGTGTTGGGATAAAAAGGAACAATAATAAGATGGAATAAAACTAGTATTAAAATAATAGTAATAATGAAGAGTCTATAGAGCCAGAGCGTTGGGATAAAAAGCAACAATAATAAGATGGAATAAAACTAGTAATAAAATAATAGTAATAATGAAGAGTGTATAGAGCCAGAGTGTTGGGATAAAAAGCAACAATAATAAGATGGAATAAAACTAGTAATAAAATAATAGTAATAATGAAGAGTGTATAGAGCCAGAGCGTTGGGATAAAAAGCAACAATAATAAGATGGAATAAAACTAGTAATAAAATAATAGTAATAATGAAGAGTGTATAGAGCCAGAGTGTTGGGATAAAAAGCAACAATAATAAGATGGAATAAAACTAGTAATAAAATAACAGTAATAATGAAGAGTGTATAGAGCCAGAGTGTTGGGATAAAAAGCAACAATAATAAGATGGAATAAAACTAGTAATAAACTAATAGTAATAATGAAGAGTGTATAGAGCCAGAGTGTTGGGATAAAAAGGAACAATAATAAGATGGAATAAAACTAGTATTAAAATAATAGTAATAATGAAGAGTGTATAGAGCCAGAGCGTTGGGATAAAAAGCAACAATAATAAGATGGAATAAAACTAGTAATAAAATAATAGTAATAATGAAGAGTGTATAGAGCCAGAGTGTTGGGATAAAAAGCAACAATAATAAGATGGAATAAAACTAGTAATAAAATAACAGTAATAATGAAGAGTGTATAGAGCCAGAGTGTTGGGATAAAAAGCAACAATAATAAGATGGAATAAAACTAGTAATAAAATAATAGTAATAATGAAGAGTGTATAGAGCCAGAGTGTTGGGATAAAAAGCAACAATAATAAGATGGAATAAAACTAGTAATAAAATAATAGTAATAATGAAGAGTGTATAGAGCCAGAGCGTTGGGATAAAAAGCAACAATAATAAGATGGAATAAAACTAGTAATAAAATAATAGTAATAATGAAGAGTGTATAGAGCCAGAGCGTTGGGATAAAAAGCAACAATAATAAGATGGAATAAAACTAGTAATAAAATAATAGTAATAATGAAGAGTGTATAGAGCCAGAGCGTTGGGATAAAAAGCAACAATAATAAGATGGAATAAAACTAGTAATAAAATAATAGTAATAATGAAGAGTGTATAGAGCCAGAGTGTTGGGATAAAAAGCAACAATAATAAGATGGAATAAAACTAGTAATAAAATAATAGTAATAATGAAGAGTGTATAGAGCCAGAGCGTTGGGATAAAAAGCAACAATAATAAGATGGAATAAAACTAGTAATAAAATAACAGTAATAATGAAGAGTGTATAGAGCCAGAGTGTTGGGATAAAAAGCAACAATAATAAGATGGAATAAAACTAGTAATAAACTAATAGTAATAATGAAGAGTGTATAGAGCCAGAGTGTTGGGATAAAAAGGAACAATAATAAGATGGAATAAAACTAGTATTAAAATAATAGTAATAATGAAGAGTGTATAGAGCCAGAGCGTTGGGATAAAAAGCAACAATAATAAGATGGAATAAAACTAGTAATAAAATAATAGTAATAATGAAGAGTATATAGAGCCAGAGTGTTGGGATAAAAAGCAACAATAATAAGATGGAATAAAACTAGTAATAAAATAACAGTAATAATGAAGAGTGTATAGAGCCAGAGTGTTGGGATAAAAAGCAACAATAATAAGATGGAATAAAACTAGTAATAAAATAATAGTAATAATGAAGAGTGTATAGAGCCAGAGTGTTGGGATAAAAAGCAACAATAATAAGATGGAATAAAACTAGTAATAAAATAATAGTAATAATGAAGAGTGTATAGAGCCAGAGCGTTGGGATAAAAAGCAACAATAATAAGATGGAATAAAACTAGTAATAAAATAATAGTAATAATGAAGAGTGTATAGAGCCAGAGTGTTGGGATAAAAAGCAACAATAATAAGATGGAATAAAACTAGTAATAAAATAATAGTAATAATGAAGAGTGTATATAGCCAGAGCGTTGGGATAAAAAGCAACAATAATAAGATGGAATAAAACTAGTAATAAAATAATAGTAATAATGAAGAGTGTATAGAGCCAGAGTGTTGGGATAAAAAGCAACAATAATAAGATGGAATAAAACTAGTAATAAAGTAACAGTAATAATGAAGAGTGTATAGAGCCAGAGTGTTGGGATAAAAAGCAACAATAATAAGATGGAATAAAACTAGTAATAAACTAATAGTAATAATGAAGAGTGTATAGAGCCAGAGTGTTGGGATAAAAAGGAACAATAATAAGATGGAATAAAACTAGTATTAAAATAATAGTAATAATGAAGAGTGTATAGAGCCAGAGCGTTGGGATAAAAAGCAACAATAATAAGATGGAATAAAACTAGTAATAAAATAATATTAATAATGAAGAGTGTATAGAGCCAGAGTGTTGGGATAAAAAGCAACAATAATAAGATGGAATAAAACTAGTAATAAAATAACAGTAATAATGAAGAGTGTATAGAGCCAGAGTGTTGGGATAAAAAGCAACAATAATAAGATGGAATAAAACTAGTAATAAAATAATAGTAATAATGAAGAGTGTATAGAGCCAGAGCGTTGGGATAAAAAGCAACAATAATAAGATGGAATAAAACTAGTAATAAAATAATAGTAATAATGAAGAGTGTATAGAGCCAGAGCGTTGGGATAAAAAGCAACAATAATAAGATGGAATAAAACTAGTAATAAAATAATAGTAATAATGAAGAGTGTATAGAGCCAGAGCGTTGGGATAAAAAGCAACAATAATAAGATGGAATAAAACTAGTAATAAAATAATAGTAATAATGAAGAGTGTATAGAGCCAGAGTGTTGGGATAAAAAGCAACAATAATAAGATGGAATAAAACTAGTAATAAAATAATAGTAATAATGAAGAGTGTATAGAGCCAGAGCGTTGGGATAAAAAGCAACAATAATAAGATGGAATAAAACTAGTAATAAAATAACAGTAATAATGAAGAGTGTATAGAGCCAGAGTGTTGGGATAAAAAGCAACAATAATAAGATGGAATAAAACTAGTAATAAACTAATAGTAATAATGAAGAGTGTATAGAGCCAGAGTGTTGGGATAAAAAGGAACAATAATAAGATGGAATAAAACTAGTATTAAAATAATAGTAATAATGAAGAGTGTATAGAGCCAGAGCGTTGGGATAAAAAGCAACAATAATAAGATGGAATAAAACTAGTAATAAAATAATAGTAATAATGAAGAGTATATAGAGCCAGAGTGTTGGGATAAAAAGCAACAATAATAAGATGGAATAAAACTAGTAATAAAATAACAGTAATAATGAAGAGTGTATAGAGCCAGAGTGTTGGGATAAAAAGCAACAATAATAAGATGGAATAAAACTAGTAATAAAATAATAGTAATAATGAAGAGTGTATAGAGCCAGAGTGTTGGGATAAAAAGCAACAATAATAAGATGGAATAAAACTAGTAATAAAATAATAGTAATAATGAAGAGTGTATAGAGCCAGAGCGTTGGGATAAAAAGCAACAATAATAAGATGGAATAAAACTAGTAATAAAATAATAGTAATAATGAAGAGTGTATAGAGCCAGAGTGTTGGGATAAAAAGCAACAATAATAAGATGGAATAAAACTAGTAATAAAATAATAGTAATAATGAAGAGTGTATATAGCCAGAGCGTTGGGATAAAAAGCAACAATAATAAGATGGAATAAAACTAGTAATAAAATAATAGTAATAATGAAGAGTGTATAGAGCCAGAGTGTTGGGATAAAAAGCAACAATAATAAGATGGAATAAAACTAGTAATAAAGTAACAGTAATAATGAAGAGTGTATAGAGCCAGAGTGTTGGGATAAAAAGCAACAATAATAAGATGGAATAAAACTAGTAATAAACTAATAGTAATAATGAAGAGTGTATAGAGCCAGAGTGTTGGGATAAAAAGGAACAATAATAAGATGGAATAAAACTAGTATTAAAATAATAGTAATAATGAAGAGTGTATAGAGCCAGAGCGTTGGGATAAAAAGCAACAATAATAAGATGGAATAAAACTAGTAATAAAATAATATTAATAATGAAGAGTGTATAGAGCCAGAGTGTTGGGATAAAAAGCAACAATAATAAGATGGAATAAAACTAGTAATAAAATAACAGTAATAATGAAGAGTGTATAGAGCCAGAGTGTTGGGATAAAAAGCAACAATAATAAGATGGAATAAAACTAGTAATAAACTAATAGTAATAATGAAGAGTGTATAGAGCCAGAGTGTTGGGATAAAAAGGAACAATAATAAGATGGAATAAAACTAGTATTAATATAATAGTAATAATGAAGAGTGTATAGAGCCAGAGCGTTGGGATAAAAAGCAACAATAATAAGATGGAATAAAACTAGTAATAAAATAATAGTAATAATGAAGAGTGTATAGAGCCAGAGCGTTGGGATAAAAAGCAACAATAATAAGATGGAATAAAACTAGTAATAAAATAATAGTAATAATGAAGAGTGTATAGAGCCAGAGCGTTGGGATAAAAAGCAACAATAATAAGATGGAATAAAACTAGTAATAAAATAATAGTAATAATGAAGAGTGTATAGAGCCAGAGCGTTGGGATAAAAAGCAACAATAATAAGATGGAATAAAACTAGTAATAAAATAATATTAATAATGAAGAGTGTATAGAGCCAGAGTGTTGGGATAAAAAGCAACAATAATAAGATGGAATAAAACTAGTAATAAAATAACAGTAATAATGAAGAGTGTATAGAGCCAGAGTGTTGGGATAAAAAGCAACAATAATAAGATGGAATAAAACTAGTAATAAACTAATAGTAATAATGAAGAGTGTATAGAGCCAGAGTGTTGGGATAAAAAGGAACAATAATAAGATGGAATAAAACTAGTATTAATATAATAGTAATAATGAAGAGTGTATAGAGCCAGAGCGTTGGGATAAAAAGCAACAATAATAAGATGGAATAAAACTAGTAATAAAATAATAGTAATAATGAAGAGTGTATAGAGCCAGAGCGTTGGGATAAAAAGCAACAATAATAAGATGGAATAAAACTAGTAATAAAATAATAGTAATAATGAAGAGTGTATAGAGCCAGAGTGTTGGGATAAAAAGCAACAATAATAAGATGGAATAAAACTAGTAATAAAATAACAGTAATAATGAAGAGTGTATAGAGCCAGAGTGTTGGGATAAAAAGCAACAATAATAAGATGGAATAAAACTAGTAATAAACTAATAGTAATAATGAAGAGTGTATAGAGCCAGAGTGTTGGGATAAAAAGCAACAATAATAAGATGGAATAAAACTAGTATTAAAATAATAGTAATAATGAAGAGTGTATAGAGCCAGAGCGTTGGGATAAAAAGCAACAATAATAAGATGGAATAAAACTAGTAATAAAATAATAGTAATAATGAAGAGTGTATAGAGCCAGAGTGTTGGGATAAAAAGCAACAATAATAAGATGGAATAAAACTAGTAATAAAATAACAGTAATAATGAAGAGTGTATAGAGCCAGAGTGTTGGGATAAAAAGCAACAATAATAAGATGGAATAAAACTAGTAATAAACTAATAGTAATAATGAAGAGTGTATAGAGCCAGAGTGTGGGGATAAAAAGCAACAATAATAAGATGGAATAAAACTAGTATTAAAATAATAGTAATAATGAAGAGTGTATAGAGCCAGAGCGTTGGGATAAAAAGCAACAATAATAAGATGGAATAAAACTAGTAATAAACTAATAGTAATAATGAAGAGTGTATAGAGCCAGAGTGTTGGGATAAAAAGGAACAATAATAAGATGGAATAAAACTAGTATTAAAATAATAGTAATAATGAAGAGTGTATAGAGCCAGAGCGTTGGGATAAAAAGCAACAATAATAAGATGGAATAAAACTAGTAATAAAATAATAGTAATAATGAAGAGTGTATAGAGCCAGAGTGTTGGGATAAAAAGCAACAATAATAAGATGGAATAAAACTAGTAATAAAATAACAGTAATAATGAAGAGTGTATAGAGCCAGAGTGTTGGGATAAAAAGCAACAATAATAAGATGGAATAAAACTAGTAATAAACTAATAGTAATAATGAAGAGTGTATAGAGCCAGAGTGTTGGGATAAAAAGGAACAATAATAAGATGGAATAAAACTAGTATTAAAATAATAGTAATAATGAAGAGTGTATAGAGCCAGAGCGTTGGGATAAAAAGCAACAATAATAAGATGGAATAAAACTAGTAATAAAATAATAGTAATAATGAAGAGTGTATAGAGCCAGAGCGTTGGGATAAAAAGCAACAATAATAAGATGGAATAAAACTAGTAATAAAATAATAGTAATAATGAAGAGTGTATAGAGCCAGAGTGTTGGGATAAAAAGCAACAATAATAAGATGGAATAAAACTAGTAATAAACTAATAGTAATAATGAAGAGTGTATAGAGCCAGAGTGTTGGGATAAAAAGCAACAATAATAAGATGGAATAAAACTAGTATTAAAATAACAGTAATAATGAAGAGTGTATAGAGCCAGAGTGTTGGGATAAAAAGCAACAATAATAAGATGGAATAAAACTAGTAATAAAATAATAGTAATAATGAAGAGTGTATAGAGCCAGAGTGTTGGGATAAAAAGCAACAATAATAAGATGGAATAAAACTAGTAATAAAATAATAGTAATAATGAAGAGTGTATAGAGCCAGAGTGTTGGGATAAAAAGCAACAATAATAAGATGGAATAAAACTAGTAATAAAATAACAGTAATAATGAAGAGTGTATAGAGCCAGAGTGTTGGGATAAAAAGGAACAATAATAAGATGGAATAAAACTAGTATTAAAATAATAGTAATAATGAAGAGTCTATAGAGCCAGAGCGTTGGGATAAAAAGCAACAATAATAAGATGGAATAAAACTAGTAATAAAATAATAGTAATAATGAAGAGTGTATAGAGCCAGAGTGTTGGGATAAAAAGGAACAATAATAAGATGGAATAAAACTAGTATTAAAATAATAGTAATAATGAAGAGTGTATAGAGCCAGAGTGTTGGGATAAAAAGGAACAATAATAAGATGGAATAAAACTAGTATTAAAATAATAGTAATAATGAAGAGTGTATAGAGCCAGAGCGTTGGGATAAAAAGCAACAATAATAAGATGGAATAAAACTAGTATTAAAATAATAGTAATAATGAAGAGTGTATAGAGCCAGAGTGTTGGGATAAAAAGGAACAATAATAAGATGGAATAAAACTAGTAATAAAATAACAGTAATAATGAAGAGTGTATAGAGCCAGAGTGTTGGGATAAAAAGCAACAATAATAAGATGGAATAAAACTAGTAATAAAATAATAGTAATAATGAAGAGTGTATAGAGCCAGAGCGTTGGGATAAAAAGCAACAATAATAAGATGGAATAAAACTAGTAATAAAATAATAGTAATAATGAAGAGTGTATAGAGCCAGAGTGTTGGGATAAAAAGCAACAATAATAAGATGGAATAAAACTAGTAATAAAATAACAGTAATAATGAAGAGTGTATAGAGCCAGAGTGTTGGGATAAAAAGGAACAATAATAAGATGGAATAAAACTAGTATTAAAATAATAGTAATAATGAAGAGTCTATAGAGCCAGAGCGTTGGGATAAAAAGCAACAATAATAAGATGGAATAAAACTAGTAATAAAATAATAGTAATAATGAAGAGTGTATAGAGCCAGAGTGTTGGGATAAAAAGGAACAATAATAAGATGGAATAAAACTAGTATTAAAATAATAGTAATAATGAAGAGTGTATAGAGCCAGAGTGTTGGGATAAAAAGGAACAATAATAAGATGGAATAAAACTAGTATTAAAATAATAGTAATAATGAAGAGTGTATAGAGCCAGAGCGTTGGGATAAAAAGCAACAATAATAAGATGGAATAAAACTAGTAATAAAATAATAGTAATAATGAAGAGTGTATAGAGCCAGAGTGTTGGGATAAAAAGCAACAATAATAAGATGGAATAAAGCTAGTAATAAAATAACAGTAATAATGAAGAGTGTATAGAGCCAGAGTGTTGGGATAAAAAGGAACAATAATAAGATGGAATAAAACTAGTATTAAAATAATAGTAATAATGAAGAGTCTATAGAGCCAGAGCGTTGGGATAAAAAGCAACAATAATAAGATGGAATAAAACTAGTAATAAAATAATAGTAATAATGAAGAGTTTATAGAGCCAGAGTGTTGGGATAAAAAGCAACAATAATAAGATGGAATAAAACTAGTAATAAAATAATAGTAATAATGAAGAGTGTATAGAGCCAGAGCGTTGGGATAAAAAGCAACAATAATAAGATGGAATAAAACTAGTAATAAAATAATAGTAATAATGAAGAGTGTATAGAGCCAGAGTGTTGGGATAAAAAGCAACAATAATAAGATGGAATAAAACTAGTAATAAAATAACAGTAATAATGAAGAGTGTATAGAGCCAGAGTGTTGGGATAAAAAGCAACAATAATAAGATGGAATAAAACTAGTAATAAACTAACAGTAATAATGAAGAGTGTATAGAGCCAGAGTGTTGGGATAAAAAGGAACAATAATAAGATGGAATAAAACTAGTATTAAAATAATAGTAATAATGAAGAGTGTATAGAGCCAGAGCGTTGGGATAAAAAGCAACAATAATAAGATGGAATAAAACTAGTAATAAAATAATAGTAATAATGAAGAGTGTATAGAGCCAGAGTGTTGGGATAAAAAGCAACAATAATAAGATGGAATAAAACTAGTAATAAAATAACAGTAATAATGAAGAGTGTATAGAGCCAGAGTGTTGGGATAAAAAGCAACAATAATAAGATGGAATAAAACTAGTAATAAAATAATAGTAATAATGAAGAGTGTATAGAGCCAGAGTGTTGGGATAAAAAGCAACAATAATAAGATGGAATAAAACTAGTAATAAAATAATAGTAATAATGAAGAGTGTATAGAGCCAGAGCGTTGGGATAAAAAGCAACAATAATAAGATGGAATAAAACTAGTAATAAAATAACAGTAATAATGAAGAGTGTATAGAGCCAGAGTGTTGGGATAAAAAGCAACAATAATAAGATGGAATAAAACTAGTAATAAAATAACAGTAATAATGAAGAGTGTATAGAGCCAGAGCGTTGGGATAAAAAGCAACAATAATAAGATGGAATAAAACTAGTAATAAAATAATAGTAATAATGAAGAGTGTATAGAGCCAGAGTGTTGGGATAAAAAGCAACAATAATAAGATGGAATAAAACTAGTAATAAACTAATAGTAATAATGAAGAGTGTATAGAGCCAGAGTGTTGGGATAAAAAGGAACAATAATAAGATGGAATAAAACTAGTATTAAAATAATAGTAATAATGAAGAGTATATAGAGCCAGAGCGTTGGGATAAAAAGCAACAATAATAAGATGGAATAAAACTAGTAATAAAATAATAGTAATAATGAAGAGTGTATAGAGCCAGAGTGTTGGGATAAAAAGCAACAATAATAAGATGGAATAAAACTAGTAATAAAATAACAGTAATAATGAAGAGTGTATAGAGCCAGAGCGTTGGGATAAAAAGCAACAATAATAAGATGGAATAAAACTAGTAATAAAATAATAGTAATAATGAAGAGTGTATAGAGCCAGAGTGTTGGGATAAAAAGCAACAATAATAAGATGGAATAAAACTAGTAATAAACTAATAGTAATAATGAAGAGTGTATAGAGCCAGAGTGTTGGGATAAAAAGGAACAATAATAAGATGGAATAAAACTAGTATTAAAATAATAGTAATAATGAAGAGTATATAGAGCCAGAGCGTTGGGATAAAAAGCAACAATAATAAGATGGAATAAAACTAGTAATAAAATAATAGTAATAATGAAGAGTGTATAGAGCCAGAGTGTTGGGATAAAAAGCAACAATAATAAGATGGAATAAAACTAGTAATAAAATAACAGTAATAATGAAGAGTGTATAGAGCCAGAGCGTTGGGATAAAAAGCAACAATAATAAGATGGAATAAAACTAGTAATAAAATAATAGTAATAATGAAGAGTGTATAGAGCCAGAGTGTTGGGATAAAAAGCAACAATAATAAGATGGAATAAAACTAGTAATAAAATAACAGTAATAATGAAGAGTGTATAGAGCCAGAGCGTTGGGATAAAAAGCAACAATAATAAGATGGAATAAAACTAGTAATAAAATAATAGTAATAATGAAGAGTGTATAGAGCCAGAGTGTTGGGATAAAAAGCAACAATAATAAGATGGAATAAAACTAGTAATAAACTAATAGTAATAATGAAGAGTGTATAGAGCCAGAGTGTTGGGATAAAAAGGAACAATAATAAGATGGAATAAAACTAGTATTAAAATAATAGTAATAATGAAGAGTATATAGAGCCAGAGCGTTGGGATAAAAAGCAACAATAATAAGATGGAATAAAACTAGTAATAAAATAATAGTAATAATGAAGAGTGTATAGAGCCAGAGTGTTGGGATAAAAAGCAACAATAATAAGATGGAATAAAACTAGTAATAAAATAATAGTAATAATGAAGAGTGTATAGAGCCAGAGTGTTGGGATAAAAAGCAACAATAATAAGATGGAATAAAACTAGTAATAAAATAACAGTAATAATGAAGAGTGTATAGAGCCAGAGCGTTGGGATAAAAAGCAACAATAATAAGATGGAATAAAACTAGTAATAAAATAATAGTAATAATGAAGAGTGTATAGAGCCAGAGTGTTGGGATAAAAAGCAACAATAATAAGATGGAATAAAACTAGTAATAAACTAATAGTAATAATGAAGAGTGTATAGAGCCAGAGTGTTGGGATAAAAAGGAACAATAATAAGATGGAATAAAACTAGTATTAAAATAATAGTAATAATGAAGAGTATATAGAGCCAGAGCGTTGGGATAAAAAGCAACAATAATAAGATGGAATAAAACTAGTAATAAAATAATAGTAATAATGAAGAGTGTATAGAGCCAGAGTGTTGGGATAAAAAGCAACAATAATAAGATGGAATAAAACTAGTAATAAAATAACAGTAATAATGAAGAGTGTATAGAGCCAGAGCGTTGGGATAAAAAGCAACAATAATAAGATGGAATAAAACTAGTAATAAAATAATAGTAATAATGAAGAGTGTATAGAGCCAGAGTGTTGGGATAAAAAGCAACAATAATAAGATGGAATAAAACTAGTAATAAACTAATAGTAATAATGAAGAGTGTATAGAGCCAGAGTGTTGGGATAAAAAGGAACAATAATAAGATGGAATAAAACTAGTATTAAAATAATAGTAATAATGAAGAGTATATAGAGCCAGAGCGTTGGGATAAAAAGCAACAATAATAAGATGGAATAAAACTAGTAATAAAATAATAGTAATAATGAAGAGTGTATAGAGCCAGAGTGTTGGGATAAAAAGCAACAATAATAAGATGGAATAAAACTAGTAATAAAATAACAGTAATAATGAAGAGTGTATAGAGCCAGAGCGTTGGGATAAAAAGCAACAATAATAAGATGGAATAAAACTAGTAATAAAATAATAGTAATAATGAAGAGTGTATAGAGCCAGAGTGTTGGGATAAAAAGCAACAATAATAAGATGGAATAAAACTAGTAATAAAATAACAGTAATAATGAAGAGTGTATAGAGCCAGAGCGTTGGGATAAAAAGCAACAATAATAAGATGGAATAAAACTAGTAATAAAATAATAGTAATAATGAAGAGTGTATAGAGCCAGAGTGTTGGGATAAAAAGCAACAATAATAAGATGGAATAAAACTAGTAATAAACTAATAGTAATAATGAAGAGTGTATAGAGCCAGAGTGTTGGGATAAAAAGCAACAATAATAAGATGGAATAAAACTAGTATTAAAATAATAGTAATAATGAAGAGTATATAGAGCCAGAGCGTTGGGATAAAAAGCAACAATAATAAGATGGAATAAAACTAGTAATAAAATAATAGTAATAATGAAGAGTGTATAGAGCCAGAGTGTTGGGATAAAAAGCAACAATAATAAGATGGAATAAAACTAGTAATAAAATAATAGTAATAATGAAGAGTGTATAGAGCCAGAGTGTTGGGATAAAAAGCAACAATAATAAGATGGAATAAAACTAGTAATAAAATAACAGTAATAATGAAGAGTGTATAGAGCCAGAGCGTTGGGATAAAAAGCAACAATAATAAGATGGAATAAAACTAGTAATAAAATAATAGTAATAATGAAGAGTGTATAGAGCCAGAGTGTTGGGATAAAAAGCAACAATAATAAGATGGAATAAAACTAGTAATAAACTAATAGTAATAATGAAGAGTGTATAGAGCCAGAGTGTTGGGATAAAAAGGAACAATAATAAGATGGAATAAAACTAGTATTAAAATAATAGTAATAATGAAGAGTATATAGAGCCAGAGCGTTGGGATAAAAAGCAACAATAATAAGATGGAATAAAACTAGTAATAAAATAATAGTAATAATGAAGAGTGTATAGAGCCAGAGTGTTGGGATAAAAAGCAACAATAATAAGATGGAATAAAACTAGTAATAAAATAACAGTAATAATGAAGAGTGTATAGAGCCAGAGCGTTGGGATAAAAAGCAACAATAATAAGATGGAATAAAACTAGTAATAAAATAATAGTAATAATGAAGAGTGTATAGAGCCAGAGTGTTGGGATAAAAAGCAACAATAATAAGATGGAATAAAACTAGTAATAAACTAATAGTAATAATGAAGAGTGTATAGAGCCAGAGTGTTGGGATAAAAAGGAACAATAATAAGATGGAATAAAACTAGTATTAAAATAATAGTAATAATGAAGAGTATATAGAGCCAGAGCGTTGGGATAAAAAGCAACAATAATAAGATGGAATAAAACTAGTAATAAAATAATAGTAATAATGAAGAGTGTATAGAGCCAGAGTGTTGGGATAAAAAGCAACAATAATAAGATGGAATAAAACTAGTAATAAACTAATAGTAATAATGAAGAGTGTATAGAGCCAGAGTGTTGGGATAAAAAGGAACAATAATAAGATGGAATAAAACTAGTATTAAAATAATAGTAATAATGAAGAGTGTATAGAGCCAGAGCGTTGGGATAAAAAGCAACAATAATAAGATGGAATAAAACTAGTAATAAAATAATAGTAATAATGAAGAGTGTATAGAGCCAGAGTGTTGGGATAAAAAGCAACAATAATAAGATGGAATAAAACTAGTAATAAAATAATAGTAATAATGAAGAGTGTATAGAGCCAGAGTGTTGGGATAAAAAGCAACAATAATAAGATGGAATAAAACTAGTAATAAAATAATAGTAATAATGAAGAGTGTATAGAGCCAGAGTGTTGGGATAAAAAGCAACAATAATAAGATGGAATAAAACTAGTAATAAAATAATAGTAATAATGAAGAGTGTATAGAGCCAGAGCGTTGGGATAAAAAGCAACAATAATAAGATGGAATAAAACTAGTAATAAAATAACAGTAATAATGAAGAGTGTATAGAGCCAGAGTGTTGGGATAAAAAGCAACAATAATAAGATGGAATAAAACTAGTAATAAACTAATAGTAATAATGAAGAGTGTATAGAGCCAGAGTGTTGGGATAAAAAGGAACAATAATAAGATGGAATAAAACTAGTATTAAAATAATAGTAATAATGAAGAGTGTATAGAGCCAGAGCGTTGGGATATAAAAGCAACAATAATAAGATGGAATAAAACTAGTAATAAAATAATAGTAATAATGAAGAGTGTATAGAGCCAGAGTGTTGGGATAAAAAGCAACAATAATAAGATGGAATAAAACTAGTAATAAAATAACAGTAATAATGAAGAGTGTATAGAGCCAGAGTGTTGGGATAAAAAGCAACAATAATAAGATGGAATAAAACTAGTAATAAAATAATAGTAATAATGAAGAGTGTATAGAGCCAGAGTGTTGGGATAAAAAGCAACAATAATAAGATGGAATAAAACTAGTAATAAAATAATAGTAATAATGAAGAGTGTATAGAGCCAGAGCGTTGGGATAAAAAGCAACAATAATAAGATGGAATAAAACTAGTAATAAAATAATAGTAATAATGAAGAGTGTATAGAGCCAGAGCGTTGGGATAAAAAGCAACAATAATAAGATGGAATAAAACTAGTAATAAAATAATAGTAATAATGAAGAGTGTATAGAGCCAGAGCGTTGGGATAAAAAGCAACAATAATAAGATGGAATAAAACTAGTAATAAAATAATAGTAATAATGAAGAGTGTATAGAGCCAGAGTGTTGGGATAAAAAGCAACAATAATAAGATGGAATAAAACTAGTAATAAAATAATAGTAATAATGAAGAGTGTATAGAGCCAGAGCGTTGGGATAAAAAGCAACAATAATAAGATGGAATAAAACTAGTAATAAAATAACAGTAATAATGAAGAGTGTATAGAGCCAGAGTGTTGGGATAAAAAGCAACAATAATAAGATGGAATAAAACTAGTAATAAACTAATAGTAATAATGAAGAGTGTATAGAGCCAGAGTGTTGGGATAAAAAGGAACAATAATAAGATGGAATAAAACTAGTATTAAAATAACAGTAATAATGAAGAGTGTATAGAGCCAGAGCGTTGGGATAAAAAGCAACAATAATAAGATGGAATAAAACTAGTAATAAAATAATAGTAATAATGAAGAGTGTATAGAGCCAGAGTGTTGGGATAAAAAGCAACAATAATAAGATGGAATAAAACTAGTAATAAACTAATAGTAATAATGAAGAGTGTATAGAGCCAGAGTGTTGGGATAAAAAGGAACAAT
This sequence comes from Acanthosepion lycidas, assembly GCA_963932145.1. Lineage (NCBI taxonomy): Eukaryota > Metazoa > Mollusca > Cephalopoda > Sepiida > Sepiidae > Acanthosepion > Acanthosepion lycidas. Next base: position 95,321,646 of record OZ010599.1, read on the forward strand.
AATAAGATGGAATAAAACTAGTATTAAAATAATAGTAATAATGAAGAGTGTATAGAGCCAGAGCGTTGGGATATAAAAGCAACAATAATAAGATGGAATAAAACTAGTAATAAAATAATAGTAATAATGAAGAGTGTATAGAGCCAGAGTGTTGGGATAAAAAGCAACAATAATAAGATGGAATAAAACTAGTAATAAAATAACAGTAATAATGAAGAGTGTATAGATCCAGAGTGTTGGGATAAAAAGGAACAATAATAAGATGGAATAAAACTAGTATTAAAATAATAGTAATAATGAAGAGTGTATAGAGCCAGAGCGTTGGGATATAAAAGCAACAATAATAAGATGGAATAAAACTAGTAATAAAATAATAGTAATAATGAAGAGTGTATAGAGCCAGAGTGTTGGGATAAAAAGCAACAATAATAAGATGGAATAAAACTAGTAATAAAATAACAGTAATAATGAAGAGTGTATAGAGCCAGAGTGTTGGGATAAAAAGCAACAATAATAAGATGGAATAAAACTAGTAATAAAATAATAGTAATAATGAAGAGTGTATAGAGCCAGAGTGTTGGGATAAAAAGCAACAATAATAAGATGGAATAAAACTAGTAATAAAATAACAGTAATAATGAAGAGTGTATAGAGCCAGAGTGTTAGGATAAAAAGCAACAATAATAAGATGGAATAAAACTAGTAATAAAATAATAGTAATAATGAAGAGTGTATAGAGCCAGAGTGTTGGGATAAAAAGCAACAATAATAAGATGGAATAAAACTAGTAATAAAATAATAGTAATAATGAAGAGTGTATAGAGCCAGAGCGTTGGGATAAAAAGCAACAATAATAAGATGGAATAAAACTAGTAATAAAATAATAGTAATAATGAAGAGTGTATAGAGCCAGAGCGTTGGGATAAAAAGCAACAATAATAAGATGGAATAAAACTAGTAATAAAATAATAGTAATAATGAAGAGTGTATAGAGCCAGAGTGTTGGGATAAAAAGCAACAATAATAAGATGGAATAAAACTAGTAATAAAATAATAGTAATAATGAAGAGTGTATAGAGCCAGAGTGTTGGGATAAAAAGCAACAATAATAAGATGGAATAAAACTAGTAATAAAATAATAGTAATAATGAAGAGTGTATAGAGCCAGAGTGTTGGGATAAAAAGGAACAATAATAAGATGGAATAAAACTAGTATTAAAATAATAGTAATAATGAAGAGTGTATAGAGCCAGAGCGTTGGGATAAAAAGCAACAATAATAAGATGGAATAAAACTAGTAATAAACTAATAGTAATAATGAAGAGTGTATAGAGCCAGAGTGTTGGGATAAAAAGGAACAATAATAAGATGGAATAAAACTAGTATTAAAATAATAGTAATAATGAAGAGTGTATAGAGCCAGAGTGTTGGGATAAAAAGGAACAATAATAAGATGGAATAAAACTAGTATTAAAATAATAGTAATAATGAAGAGTGTATAGAGCCAGAGCGTTGGGATAAAAAGCAACAATAATAAGATGGAATAAAACTAGTAATAAAATAATAGTAATAATGAAGAGTGTATAGAGCCAGAGTGTTGGGATAAAAAGCAACAATAATAAGATGGAATAAAGCTAGTAATAAAATAACAGTAATAATGAAGAGTGTATAGAGCCAGAGTGTTGGGATAAAAAGGAACAATAATAAGATGGAATAAAACTAGTATTAAAATAATAGTAATAATGAAGAGTCTATAGAGCCAGAGCGTTGGGATAAAAAGCAACAATAATAAGATGGAATAAAACTAGTAATAAAATAATAGTAATAATGAAGAGTTTATAGAGCCAGAGTGTTGGGATAAAAAGCAACAATAATAAGATGGAATAAAACTAGTAATAAAATAATAGTAATAATGAAGAGTGTATAGAGCCAGAGCGTTGGGATAAAAAGCAACAATAATAAGATGGAATAAAACTAGTAATAAAATAATAGTAATAATGAAGAGTGTATAGAGCCAGAGTGTTGGGATAAAAAGCAACAATAATAAGATGGAATAAAACTAGTAATAAAATAACAGTAATAATGAAGAGTGTATAGAGCCAGAGTGTTGGGATAAAAAGCAACAATAATAAGACGGAATAAAACTAGTAATAAACTAACAGTAATAATGAAGAGTGTATAGAGCCAGAGTGTTGGGATAAAAAGGAACAATAATAAGATGGAATAAAACTAGTATTAAAATAATAGTAATAATGAAGAGTGTATAGAGCCAGAGCGTTGGGATAAAAAGAAACAATAATAAGATGGAATAAAACTAGTAATAAAATAATAGTAATAATGAAGAGTGTATAGAGCCAGAGTGTTGGGATAAAAAGCAACAATAATAAGATGGAATAAAACTAGTAATAAAATAACAGTAATAATGAAGAGTGTATAGAGCCAGAGTGTTGGGATAAAAAGCAACAATAATAAGATGGAATAAAACTAGTAATAAAATAATAGTAATAATGAAGAGTGTATAGAGCCAGAGTGTTGGGATAAAAAGCAACAATAATAAGATGGAATAAAACTAGTAATAAAATAATAGTAATAATGAAGAGTGTATAGAGCCAGAGCGTTGGGATAAAAAGCAACAATAATAAGATGGAATAAAACTAGTAATAAAATAACAGTAATAATGAAGAGTGTATAGAGCCAGAGTGTTGGGATAAAAAGCAACAATAATAAGATGGAATAAAACTAGTAATAAACTAATAGTAATAATGAAGAGTGTATAGAGCCAGAGTGTAGGGATAAAAAGGAACAATAATAAGATGGAATAAAACTAGTATTAAAATAATAGTAATAATGAAGAGTATATAGAGCCAGAGCGTTGGGATAAAAAGCAACAATAATAAGATGGAATAAAACTAGTAATAAAATAATAGTAATAATGAAGAGTGTATAGAGCCAGAGTGTTGGGATAAAAAGCAACAATAATAAGATGGAATAAAACTAGTAATAAACTAATAGTAATAATGAAGAGTGTATAGAGCCAGAGTGTTGGGATAAAAAGGAACAATAATAAGATGGAATAAAACTAGTATTAAAATAATAGTAATAATGAAGAGTGTATAGAGCCAGAGTGTTAGGATAAAAAGCAACAATAATAAGATGGAATAAAACTAGTAATAAAATAATAGTAATAATGAAGAGTGTATAGAGCCAGAGTGTTGGGATAAAAAGCAACAATAATAAGATGGAATAAAACTATTAATAAAATAATAGTAATAATGAAGAGTGTATAGAGCCAGAGCGTTGGGATAAAAAGCAACAATAATAAGATGGAATAAAACTAGTAATAAAATAATAGTAATAATGAAGAGTGTATAGACCCAGAGCGTTGGGATAAAAAGCAACAATAATAAGATGGAATAAAACTAGTAATAAAACAATAGTAATAATGAAGAGTGTATAGAGCCAGAGCGTTGGGATAAAAAGCAACAATAATAAGATGGAATAAAACTAGTAATAAAATAATAGTAATAATGAAGAGTGTATAGAGCCAGAGCGTTGGGATAAAAAGCAACAATAATAAGATGGAATAAAACTAGTAATAAAATAATAGTAATAATGAAGAGTGTATAGAGCCAGAGTGTTGGGATAAAAAGCAACAATAATAAGATGGAATAAAACTAGTAATAAAATAATAGTAATAATGAAGAGTGTATAGAGCCAGAGCGTTGGGATAAAAAGCAACAATAATAAGATGGAATAAAACTAGTAATAAAATAATAGTAATAATGAAGAGTGTATAGAGCCAGAGTGTTGGGATAAAAAGCAACAATAATAAGATGGAATAAAACTAGTAATAAAGTAACAGTAATAATGAAGAGTGTATAGACCCAGAGTGTTGGGATAAAAAGCAACAATAATAAGATGGAATAAAACTAGTAATAAACTAATAGTAATAATGAAGAGTGTATAGAGCCAGAGTGTTGGGATAAAAAGGAACAATAATAAGATGGAATAAAACTAGTATTAAAATAATAGTAATAATGAAGAGTGTATAGAGCCAGAGCGTTGGGATAAAAAGCAACAATAATAAGATGGAATAAAACTAGTAATAAAATAATAGTAATAATGAAGAGTGTATAGAGCCAGAGTGTTGGGATAAAAAGCAACAATAATAAGATGGAATAAAACTAGTAATAAAATAACAGTAATAATGAAGAGTGTATAGAGCCAGAGTGTTGGGATAAAAAGCAACAATAATAAGATGGAATAAAACTAGTAATAAAATAATAGTAATAATGAAGAGTGTATAGAGCCAGAGTGTTGGGATAAAAAGCAACAATAATAAGATGGAATAAAACTAGTAATAAAATAACAGTAATAATGAAGAGTGTATAGAGCCAGAGTGTTGGGATAAAAAGCAACAATAATAAGATGGAATAAAACTAGTAATAAACTAATAGTAATAATGAAGAGTGTATAGAGCCAGAGTGTTGGGATAAAAAGGAACAATAATAAGATGGAATAAAACTAGTATTAAAATAATAGTAATAATGAAGAGTGTATAGAGCCAGAGCGTTGGGATAAAAAGCAACAATAATAAGATGGAATAAAACTAGTAATAAAATAATAGTAATAATGAAGAGTGTATAGAGCCAGAGTGTTGGGATAAAAAGCAACAATAATAAGATGGAATAAAACTAGTAATAAAATAACAGTAATAATGAAGAGTGTATAGAGCCAGAGTGTTGGGATAAAAAGCAACAATAATAAGATGGAATAAAACTAGTAATAAAATAATAGTAATAATGAAGAGTGTATAGAGCCAGAGTGTTGGGATAAAAAGCAACAATAATAAGATGGAATAAAACTAGTAATAAAATAATAGTAATAATGAAGAGTGTATAGAGCCAGAGCGTTGGGATAAAAAGCAACAATAATAAGATGGAATAAAACTAGTAATAAAATAACAGTAATAATGAAGAGTGTATAGAGCCAGAGTGTTGGGATAAAAAGCAACAATAATAAGATGGAATAAAACTAGTAATAAACTAATAGTAATAATGAAGAGTGTATAGAGCCAGAGTGTTGGGATAAAAAGGAACAATAATAAGATGGAATAAAACTAGTATTAAAATAATAGTAATAATGAAGAGAATATAGAGCCAGAGCGTTGGGATAAAAAGCAACAATAATAAGATGGAATAAAACTAGTAATAAAATAATAGTAATAATGAAGAGTGTATAGAGCCAGAGTGTTGGGATAAAAAGCAACAATAATAAGATGGAATAAAACTAGTAATAAAATAACAGTAATAATGAAGAGTGTATAGAGCCAGAGTGTTGGGATAAAAAGCAACAATAATAAGATGGAATAAAACTAGTAATAAAATAATAGTAATAATGAAGAGTGTATAGAGCCAGAGTGTTGGGATAAAAAGCAACAATAACAAGATGGAATAAAACTAGTAATAAAATAATAGTAATAATGAAGAGTGTATAGAGCCAGAGCGTTGGGATAAAAAGCAACAATAATAAGATGGAATAAAACTAGTAATAAACTAATAGTAATAATGAAGAGTGTATAGAGCCAGAGTGTTGGGATAAAAAGGAACAATAATAAGATGGAATAAAACTAGTATTAAAATAATAGTAATAATGAAGAGTGTATAGAGCCAGAGCGTTGGGATAAAAAGCAACAATAATAAGATGGAATAAAACTAGTAATAAAATAATAGTAATAATGAAGAGTGTATAGAGCCAGAGTGTTGGGATAAAAAGCAACAATAATAAGATGGAATAAAACTAGTAATAAAATAACAGTAATAATGAAGAGTGTATAGAGCCAGAGTGTTGGGATAAAAAGCAACAATAATAAGATGGAATAAAACTAGTAATAAAATAATAGTAATAATGAAGAGTGTATAGAGCCAGAGTGTTGGGATAAAAAGCAACAATAATAAGATGGAATAAAACTAGTAATAAAATAATAGTAATAATGAAGAGTGTATAGAGCCAGAGCGTTGGGATAAAAAGCAACAATAATAAGATGGAATAAAACTAGTAATAAAATAACAGTAATAATGAAGAGTGTATAGAGCCAGAGTGTTGGGATAAAAAGCAACAATAATAAGATGGAATAAAACTAGTAATAAACTAATAGTAATAATGAAGAGTGTATAGAGCCAGAGTGTTGGGATAAAAAGGAACAATAATAAGATGGAATAAAACTAGTATTAAAATAATAGTAATAATGAAGAGAATATAGAGCCAGAGCGTTGGGATAAAAAGCAACAATAATAAGATGGAATAAAACTAGTAATAAAATAATAGTAATAATGAAGAGTGTATAGAGCCAGAGTGTTGGGATAAAAAGCAACAATAATAAGATGGAATAAAACTAGTAATAAAATAACAGTAATAATGAAGAGTGTATAGAGCCAGAGTGTTGGGATAAAAAGCAACAATAATAAGATGGAATAAAACTAGTAATAAAATAATAGTAATAATGAAGAGTGTATAGAGCCAGAGTGTTGGGATAAAAAGCAACAATAACAAGATGGAATAAAACTAGTAATAAAATAATAGTAATAATGAAGAGTGTATAGAGCCAGAGCGTTGGGATAAAAAGCAACAATAATAAGATGGAATAAAACTAGTAATAAACTAATAGTAATAATGAAGAGTGTATAGAGCCAGAGTGTTGGGATAAAAAGGAACAATAATAAGATGGAATAAAACTAGTATTAAAATAATAGTAATAATGAAGAGTGTATAGAGCCAGAGCGTTGGGATAAAAAGCAACAATAATAAGATGGAATAAAACTAGTAATAAAATAATAGTAATAATGAAGAGTGTATAGAGCCAGAGTGTTGGGATAAAAAGCAACAATAATAAGATGGAATAAAACTAGTAATAAAATAACAGTAATAATGAAGAGTGTATAGAGCCAGAGTGTTGGGATAAAAAGCAACAATAATAAGATGGAATAAAACTAGTAATAAAATAATAGTAATAATGAAGAGTGTATAGAGCCAGAGTGTTGGGATAAAAAGCAACAATAATAAGATGGAATAAAACTAGTAATAAAATAATAGTAATAATGAAGAGTGTATAGAGCCAGAGCGTTGGGATAAAAAGCAACAATAATAAGATGGAATAAAACTAGTAATAAAATAACAGTAATAATGAAGAGTGTATAGAGCCAGAGTGTTGGGATAAAAAGCAACAATAATAAGATGGAATAAAACTAGTAATAAACTAATAGTAATAATGAAGAGTGTATAGAGCCAGAGTGTTGGGATAAAAAGGAACAATAATAAGATGGAATAAAACTAGTATTAAAATAATAGTAATAATGAAGAGAATATAGAGCCAGAGCGTTGGGATAAAAAGCAACAATAATAAGATGGAATAAAACTAGTAATAAAATAATAGTAATAATGAAGAGTGTATAGAGCCAGAGTGTTGGGATAAAAAGCAACAATAATAAGATGGAATAAAACTAGTAATAAAATAACAGTAATAATGAAGAGTGTATAGAGCCAGAGTGTTGGGATAAAAAGCAACAATAATAAGATGGAATAAAACTAGTAATAAAATAATAGTAATAATGAAGAGTGTATAGAGCCAGAGTGTTGGGATAAAAAGCAACAATAACAAGATGGAATAAAACTAGTAATAAAATAATAGTAATAATGAAGAGTGTATAGAGCCAGAGCGTTGGGATAAAAAGCAACAATAATAAGATGGAATAAAACTAGTAATAAAATAATAGTAATAATGAAGAGTGTATAGAGCCAGAGCGTTGGGATAAAAAGCAACAATAATAAGATGGAATAAAACTAGTAATAAAATAATAGTAATAATGAAGAGTGTATAGAGCCAGAGCGTTGGGATAAAAAGCAACAATAATAAGATGGAATAAAACTAGTAATAAAATAATAGTAATAATGAAGAGTGTATAGAGCCAGAGTGTTGGGATAAAAAGCAACAATAATAAGATGGAATAAAACTAGTAATAAAATAACAGTAATAATGAAGAGTGTATAGAGCCAGAGTGTTGGGATAAAAAGCAACAATAATAAGATGGAATAAAACTAGTAATAAACTAATAGTAATAATGAAGAGTGTATAGAGCCAGAGTGTTGGGATAAAAAGGAACAATAATAAGATGGAATAAAACTAGTAATAAAGTAACAGTAATAATGAAGAGTGTATAGACCCAGAGTGTTGGGATAAAAAGCAACAATAATAAGATGGAATAAAACTAGTAATAAACTAATAGTAATAATGAAGAGTGTATAGAGCCAGAGTGTTGGGATAAAAAGGAACAATAATAAGATGGAATAAAACTAGTATTAAAATAATAGTAATAATGAAGAGTGTATAGAGCCAGAGCGTTGGGATAAAAAGCAACAATAATAAGATGGAATAAAACTAGTAATAAAATAATAGTAATAATGAAGAGTGTATAGAGCCAGAGTGTTGGGATAAAAAGCAACAATAATAAGATGGAATAAAACTAGTAATAAAATAACAGTAATAATGAAGAGTGTATAGAGCCAGAGTGTTGGGATAAAAAGCAACAATAATAAGATGGAATAAAACTAGTAATAAACTAATAGTAATAATGAAGAGTGTATAGAGCCAGAGTGTTGGGATAAAAAGGAACAATAATAAGATGGAATAAAACTAGTAATAAAATAATAGTAATAATGAAGAGTGTATAGAGCCAGAGTGTTGGGATAAAAAGCAACAATAATAAGATGGAATAAAACTAGTAATAAAATAACAGTAATAATGAAGAGTGTATAGAGCCAGAGTGTTGGGATAAAAAGGAACAATAATAAGATGGAATAAAACTAGTATTAAAATAATAGTAATAATGAAGAGTCTATAGAGCCAGAGCGTTGGGATAAAAAGCAACAATAATAAGATGGAATAAAACTAGTAATAAAATAATAGTAATAATGAAGAGTGTATAGAGCCAGAGTGTTGGGATAAAAAGGAACAATAATAAGATGGAATAAAACTAGTATTAAAATAATAGTAATAATGAAGAGTGTATAGAGCCAGAGTGTTGGGATAAAAAGGAACAATAATAAGATGGAATAAAACTAGTATTAAAATAATAGTAATAATGAAGAGTGTATAGAGCCAGAGCGTTGGGATAAAAAGCAACAATAATAAGATGGAATAAAACTAGTAATAAAATAATAGTAATAATGAAGAGTGTATAGAGCCAGAGTGTTGGGATAAAAAGCAACAATAATAAGATGGAATAAAGCTAGTAATAAAATAACAGTAATAATGAAGAGTGTATAGAGCCAGAGTGTTGGGATAAAAAGGAACAATAATAAGATGGAATAAAACTAGTATTAAAATAATAGTAATAATGAAGAGTCTATAGAGCCAGAGCGTTGGGATAAAAAGCAACAATAATAAGATGGAATAAAACTAGTAATAAAATAATAGTAATAATGAAGAGTTTATAGAGCCAGAGTGTTGGGATAAAAAGCAACAATAATAAGATGGAATAAAACTAGTAATAAAATAATAGTAATAATGAAGAGTGTATAGAGCCAGAGCGTTGGGATAAAAAGCAACAATAATAAGATGGAATAAAACTAGTAATAAAATAATAGTAATAATGAAGAGTGTATAGAGCCAGAGTGTTGGGATAAAAAGCAACAATAATAAGATGGAATAAAACTAGTAATAAAATAACAGTAATAATGAAGAGTGTATAGAGCCAGAGTGTTGGGATAAAAAGCAACAATAATAAGATGGAATAAAACTAGTAATAAACTAACAGTAATAATGAAGAGTGTATAGAGCCAGAGTGTTGGGATAAAAAGGAACAATAATAAGATGGAATAAAACTAGTATTAAAATAATAGTAATAATGAAGAGTATATAGAGCCAGAGCGTTGGGATAAAAAGCAACAATAATAAGATGGAATAAAACTAGTAATAAAATAATAGTAATAATGAAGAGTGTATAGAGCCAGAGTGTTGGGATAAAAAGCAACAATAATAAGATGGAATAAAACTAGTAATAAACTAATAGTAATAATGAAGAGTGTATAGAGCCAGAGTGTTGGGATAAAAAGGAACAATAATAAGATGGAATAAAACTAGTATTAAAATAATAGTAATAATGAAGAGTGTATAGAGCCAGAGCGTTGGGATAAAAAGCAACAATAATAAGATGGAATAAAACTAGTAATAAAATAATAGTAATAATGAAGAGTGTATAGAGCCAGAGTGTTGGGATAAAAAGCAACAATAATAAGATGGAATAAAACTATTAATAAAATAATAGTAATAATGAAGAGTGTATAGAGCCAGAGCGTTGGGATAAAAAGCAACAATAATAAGATGGAATAAAACTAGTAATAAAATAATAGTAATAATGAAGAGTGTATAGAGCCAGAGCGTTGGGATAAAAAGCAACAATAATAAGATGGAATAAAACTAGTAATAAAATAATAGTAATAATGAAGAGTGTATAGAGCCAGAGCGTTGGGATAAAAAGCAACAATAATAAGATGGAATAAAACTAGTAATAAAATAATAGTAATAATGAAGAGTGTATAGAGCCAGAGTGTTGGGATAAAAAGCAACAATAATAAGATGGAATAAAACTAGTAATAAAATAATAGTAATAATGAAGAGTGTATAGAGCCAGAGCGTTGGGATAAAAAGCAACAATAATAAGATGGAATAAAACTAGTAATAAAATAACAGTAATAATGAAGAGTGTATAGAGCCAGAGTGTTGGGATAAAAAGCAACAATAATAAGATGGAATAAAACTAGTAATAAACTAATAGTAATAATGAAGAGTGTATAGAGCCAGAGTGTTGGGATAAAAAGGAACAATAATAAGATGGAATAAAACTAGTATTAAAATAATAGTAATAATGAAGAGTATATAGAGCCAGAGCGTTGGGATAAAAAGCAACAATAATAAGATGGAATAAAACTAGTAATAAAATAATAGTAATAATGAAGAGTGTATAGAGCCAGAGTGTTGGGATAAAAAGCAACAATAATAAGATGGAATAAAACTAGTAATAAACTAATAGTAATAATGAAGAGTGTATAGAGCCAGAGTGTTGGGATAAAAAGGAACAATAATAAGATGGAATAAAACTAGTATTAAAATAATAGTAATAATGAAGAGTGTATAGAGCCAGAGCGTTGGGATAAAAAGCAACAATAATAAGATGGAATAAAACTAGTAATAAAATAATAGTAATAATGAAGAGTGTATAGAGCCAGAGTGTTGGGATAAAAAGCAACAATAATAAGATGGAATAAAACTAGTAATAAAATAACAGTAATAATGAAGAGTGTATAGAGCCAGAGTGTTAGGATAAAAAGCAACAATAATAAGATGGAATAAAACTAGTAATAAAATAATAGTAATAATGAAGAGTGTATAGAGCCAGAGTGTTGGGATAAAAAGCAACAATAATAAGATGGAATAAAACTATTAATAAAATAATAGTAATAATGAAGAGTGTATAGAGCCAGAGCGTTGGGATAAAAAGCAACAATAATAAGATGGAATAAAACTAGTAATAAAATAATAGTAATAATGAAGAGTGTATAGAGCCAGAGCGTTGGGATAAAAAGCAACAATAATAAGATGGAATAAAACTAGTAATAAAATAATAGTAATAATGAAGAGTGTATAGAGCCAGAGCGTTGGGATAAAAAGCAACAATAATAAGATGGAATAAAACTAGTAATAAAATAATAGTAATAATGAAGAGTGTATAGAGCCAGAGCGTTGGGATAAAAAGCAACAATAATAAGATGGAATAAAACTAGTAATAAAATAATAGTAATAATGAAGAGTGTATAGAGCCAGAGTGTTGGGATAAAAAGCAACAATAATAAGATGGAATAAAACTAGTAATAAAATAATAGTAATAATGAAGAGTGTATAGAGCCAGAGCGTTGGGATAAAAAGCAACAATAATAAGATGGAATAAAACTAGTAATAAAATAATAGTAATAATGAAGAGTGTATAGAGCCAGAGTGTTGGGATAAAAAGCAACAATAATAAGATGGAATAAAACTAGTAATAAAGTAACAGTAATAATGAAGAGTGTATAGACCCAGAGTGTTGGGATAAAAAGCAACAATAATAAGATGGAATAAAACTAGTAATAAACTAATAGTAATAATGAAGAGTGTATAGAGCCAGAGTGTTGGGATAAAAAGGAACAATAATAAGATGGAATAAAACTAGTATTAAAATAATAGTAATAATGAAGAGTGTATAGAGCCAGAGCGTTGGGATAAAAAGCAACAATAATAAGATGGAATAAAACTAGTAATAAAATAATAGTAATAATGAAGAGTGTATAGAGCCAGAGTGTTGGGATAAAAAGCAACAATAATAAGATGGAATAAAACTAGTAATAAAATAACAGTAATAATGAAGAGTGTATAGAGCCAGAGTGTTGGGATAAAAAGCAACAATAATAAGATGGAATAAAACTAGTAATAAAATAATAGTAATAATGAAGAGTGTATAGAGCCAGAGTGTTGGGATAAAAAGCAACAATAATAAGATGGAATAAAACTAGTAATAAAATAACAGTAATAATGAAGAGTGTATAGAGCCAGAGTGTTGGGATAAAAAGCAACAATAATAAGATGGAATAAAACTAGTAATAAACTAATAGTAATAATGAAGAGTGTATAGAGCCAGAGTGTTGGGATAAAAAGGAACAATAATAAGATGGAATAAAACTAGTATTAAAATAATAGTAATAATGAAGAGTGTATAGAGCCAGAGCGTTGGGATAAAAAGCAACAATAATAAGATGGAATAAAACTAGTAATAAAATAATAGTAATAATGAAGAGTGTATAGAGCCAGAGTGTTGGGATAAAAAGCAACAATAATAAGATGGAATAAAACTAGTAATAAAATAACAGTAATAATGAAGAGTGTATAGAGCCAGAGTGTTGGGATAAAAAGCAACAATAATAAGATGGAATAAAACTAGTAATAAAATAATAGTAATAATGAAGAGTGTATAGAGCCAGAGTGTTGGGATAAAAAGCAACAATAATAAGATGGAATAAAACTAGTAATAAAATAATAGTAATAATGAAGAGTGTATAGAGCCAGAGCGTTGGGATAAAAAGCAACAATAATAAGATGGAATAAAACTAGTAATAAAATAACAGTAATAATGAAGAGTGTATAGAGCCAGAGTGTTGGGATAAAAAGCAACAATAATAAGATGGAATAAAACTAGTAATAAACCAATAGTAATAATGAAGAGTGTATAGAGCCAGAGTGTTGGGATAAAAAGGAACAATAATAAGATGGAATAAAACTAGTATTAAAATAATAGTAATAATGAAGAGAATATAGAGCCAGAGCGTTGGGATAAAAAGCAACAATAATAAGATGGAATAAAACTAGTAATAAAATAATAGTAATAATGAAGAGTGTATAGAGCCAGAGTGTTGGGATAAAAAGCAACAATAATAAGATGGAATAAAACTAGTAATAAAATAACAGTAATAATGAAGAGTGTATAGAGCCAGAGTGTTGGGATAAAAAGCAACAATAATAAGATGGAATAAAACTAGTAATAAAATAATAGTAATAATGAAGAGTGTATAGAGCCAGAGTGTTGGGATAAAAAGCAACAATAACAAGATGGAATAAAACTAGTAATAAAATAATAGTAATAATGAAGAGTGTATAGAGCCAGAGCGTTGGGATAAAAAGCAACAATAATAAGATGGAATAAAACTAGTAATAAAATAATAGTAATAATGAAGAGTGTATAGAGCCAGAGCGTTGGGATAAAAAGCAACAATAATAAGATGGAATAAAACTAGTAATAAAATAATAGTAATAATGAAGAGTGTATAGAGCCAGAGCGTTGGGATAAAAAGCAACAATAATAAGATGGAATAAAACTAGTAATAAAATAATAGTAATAATGAAGAGTGTATAGAGCCAGAGTGTTGGGATAAAAAGCAACAATAATAAGATGGAATAAAACTAGTAATAAAATAACAGTAATAATGAAGAGTGTATAGAGCCAGAGTGTTGGGATAAAAAGCAACAATAATAAGATGGAATAAAACTAGTAATAAACTAATAGTAATAATGAAGAGTGTATAGAGCCAGAGTGTTGGGATAAAAAGGAACAATAATAAGATGGAATAAAACTAGTATTAAAATAATAGTAATAATGAAGAGTGTATAGAGCCAGAGCGTTGGGATAAAAAGCAACAATAATAAGATGGAATAAAACTAGTAATAAAATAATAGTAATAATGAAGAGTGTATAGAGCCAGAGTGTTGGGATAAAAAGCAACAATAATAAGATGGAATAAAACTAGTAATAAAATAACAGTAATAATGAAGAGTGTATAGAGCCAGAGTGTTGGGATAAAAAGCAACAATAATAAGATGGAATAAAACTAGTAATAAAATAATAGTAATAATGAAGAGTGTATAGAGCCAGAGTGTTGGGATAAAAAGCAACAATAATAAGATGGAATAAAACTAGTAATAAAATAATAGTAATAATGAAGAGTGTATAGAGCCAGAGCGTTGGGATAAAAAGCAACAATAATAAGATGGAATAAAACTAGTAATAAAATAACAGTAATAATGAAGAGTGTATAGAGCCAGAGTGTTGGGATAAAAAGCAACAATAATAAGATGGAATAAAACTAGTAATAAACTAATAGTAATAATGAAGAGTGTATAGAGCCAGAGTGTTGGGATAAAAAGGAACAATAATAAGATGGAATAAAACTAGTATTAAAATAATAGTAATAATGAAGAGTGTATAGAGCCAGAGCGTTGGGATAAAAAGCAACAATAATAAGATGGAATAAAACTAGTAATAAAATAATAGTAATAATGAAGAGTGTATAGAGCCAGAGTGTTGGGATAAAAAGCAACAATAATAAGATGGAATAAAACTAGTAATAAAATAACAGTAATAATGAAGAGTGTATAGAGCCAGAGTGTTGGGATAAAAAGCAACAATAATAAGATGGAATAAAACTAGTAATAAAATAATAGTAATAATGAAGAGTGTATAGAGCCAGAGTGTTGGGATAAAAAGCAACAATAATAAGATGGAATAAAACTAGTAATAAAATAATAGTAATAATGAAGAGTGTATAGAGCCAGAGTGTTGGGATAAAAAGCAACAATAATAAGATGGAATAAAACTAGTAATAAAATAATAGTAATAATGAAGAGTGTATAGAGCCAGAGTGTTGGGATAAAAAGCAACAATAATAAGATGGAATAAAACTAGTAATAAAATAATAGTAATAATGAAGAGTGTATAGAGCCAGAGTGTTGGGATAAAAAGCAACAATAATAAGATGGAATAAAACTAGTAATAAAATAATAGTAATAATGAAGAGTGTATAGAGCCAGAGCGTTGGGATAAAAAGCAACAATAATAAGATGGAATAAAACTAGTAATAAAATAACAGTAATAATGAAGAGTGTATAGAGCCAGAGTGTTGGGATAAAAAGCAACAATAATAAGATGGAATAAAACTAGTAATAAACTAATAGTAATAATGAAGAGTGTATAGAGCCAGAGTGTTGGGATAAAAAGGAACAATAATAAGATGGAATAAAACTAGTATTAAAATAATAGTAATAATGAAGAGTGTATAGAGCCAGAGCGTTGGGATAAAAAGCAACAATAATAAGATGGAATAAAACTAGTAATAAAATAATAGTAATAATGAAGAGTGTATAGAGCCAGAGTGTTGGGATAAAAAGCAACAATAATAAGATGGAATAAAACTAGTAATAATATAACAGTAATAATGAAGAGTGTATAGAGCCAGAGTGTTGGGATAAAAAGCAACAATAATAAGATGGAATAAAACTAGTAATAAAATAATAGTAATAATGAAGAGTGTATAGAGCCAGAGTGTTGGGATAAAAAGCAACAATAATAAGATGGAATAAAACTAGTAATAAAATAATAGTAATAATGAAGAGTGTATAGAGCCAGAGCGTTGGGATAAAAAGCAACAATAATAAGATGGAATAAAACTAGTAATAAAATAATAGTAATAATGAAGAGTGTATAGAGCCAGAGCGTTGGGATAAAAAGCAACAATAATAAGATGGAATAAAACTAGTAATAAAATAATAGTAATAATGAAGAGTGTATAGAGCCAGAGCGTTGGGATAAAAAGCAACAATAATAAGATGGAATAAAACTAGTAATAAAATAATAGTAATAATGAAGAGTGTATAGAGCCAGAGTGTTGGGATAAAAAGCAACAATAATAAGATGGAATAAAACTAGTAATAAAATAACAGTAATAATGAAGAGTGTATAGAGCCAGAGTGTTGGGATAAAAAGCAACAATAATAAGATGGAATAAAACTAGTAATAAACTAATAGTAATAATGAAGAGTGTATAGAGCCAGAGTGTTGGGATAAAAAGGAACAATAATAAGATGGAATAAAACTAGTATTAAAATAATAGTAATAATGAAGAGTGTATAGAGCCAGAGCGTTGGGATAAAAAGCAACAATAATAAGATGGAATAAAACTAGTAATAAAATAATAGTAATAATGAAGAGTGTATAGAGCCAGAGTGTTGGGATAAAAAGCAACAATAATAAGATGGAATAAAACTAGTAATAAAATAACAGTAATAATGAAGAGTGTATAGAGCCAGAGTGTTGGGATAAAAAGCAACAATAATAAGATGGAATAAAACTAGTAATAAAATAATAGTAATAATGAAGAGTGTATAGAGCCAGAGTGTTGGGATAAAAAGCAACAATAATAAGATGGAATAAAACTAGTAATAAAATAATAGTAATAATGAAGAGTGTATAGAGCCAGAGTGTTGGGATAAAAAGCAACAATAATAAGATGGAATAAAACTAGTAATAAAATAATAGTAATAATGAAGAGTGTATAGAGCCAGAGTGTTGGGATAAAAAGCAACAATAATAAGATGGAATAAAACTAGTAATAAAATAATAGTAATAATGAAGAGTGTATAGAGCCAGAGTGTTGGGATAAAAAGCAACAATAATAAGATGGAATAAAACTAGTAATAAAATAATAGTAATAATGAAGAGTGTATAGAGCCAGAGCGTTGGGATAAAAAGCAACAATAATAAGATGGAATAAAACTAGTAATAAAATAACAGTAATAATGAAGAGTGTATAGAGCCAGAGTGTTGGGATAAAAAGCAACAATAATAAGATGGAATAAAACTAGTAATAAACTAATAGTAATAATGAAGAGTGTATAGAGCCAGAGTGTTGGGATAAAAAGGAACAATAATAAGATGGAATAAAACTAGTATTAAAATAATAGTAATAATGAAGAGTGTATAGAGCCAGAGCGTTGGGATAAAAAGCAACAATAATAAGATGGAATAAAACTAGTAATAAAATAATAGTAATAATGAAGAGTGTATAGAGCCAGAGTGTTGGGATAAAAAGCAACAATAATAAGATGGAATAAAACTAGTAATAATATAACAGTAATAATGAAGAGTGTATAGAGCCAGAGTGTTGGGATAAAAAGCAACAATAATAAGATGGAATAAAACTAGTAATAAAATAATAGTAATAATGAAGAGTGTATAGAGCCAGAGTGTTGGGATAAAAAGCAACAATAATAAGATGGAATAAAACTAGTAATAAAATAATAGTAATAATGAAGAGTGTATAGAGCCAGAGCGTTGGGATAAAAAGCAACAATAATAAGATGGAATAAAACTAGTAATAAAATAATAGTAATAATGAAGAGTGTATAGAGCCAGAGCGTTGGGATAAAAAGCAACAATAATAAGATGGAATAAAACTAGTAATAAAATAATAGTAATAATGAAGAGTGTATAGAGCCAGAGCGTTGGGATAAAAAGCAACAATAATAAGATGGAATAAAACTAGTAATAAAATAATAGTAATAATGAAGAGTGTATAGAGCCAGAGTGTTGGGATAAAAAGCAACAATAATAAGATGGAATAAAACTAGTAATAAAATAATAGTAATAATGAAGAGTGTATAGAGCCAGAGTGTTGGGATAAAAAGCAACAATAACAAGATGGAATAAAACTAGTAATAAAATAATAGTAATAATGAAGAGTGTATAGAGCCAGAGCGTTGGGATAAAAAGCAACAATAATAAGATGGAATAAAACTAGTAATAAAATAATAGTAATAATGAAGAGTGTATAGAGCCAGAGCGTTGGGATAAAAAGCAACAATAATAAGATGGAATAAAACTAGTAATAAAATAATAGTAATAATGAAGAGTGTATAGAGCCAGAGCGTTGGGATAAAAAGCAACAATAATAAGATGGAATAAAACTAGTAATAAAATAATAGTAATAATGAAGAGTGTATAGAGCCAGAGTGTTGGGATAAAAAGCAACAATAATAAGATGGAATAAAACTAGTAATAAAATAACAGTAATAATGAAGAGTGTATAGAGCCAGAGTGTTGGGATAAAAAGCAACAATAATAAGATGGAATAAAACTAGTAATAAACTAATAGTAATAATGAAGAGTGTATAGAGCCAGAGTGTTGGGATAAAAAGGAACAATAATAAGATGGAATAAAACTAGTATTAAAATAATAGTAATAATGAAGAGTGTATAGAGCCAGAGCGTTGGGATAAAAAGCAACAATAATAAGATGGAATAAAACTAGTAATAAAATAATAGTAATAATGAAGAGTGTATAGAGCCAGAGTGTTGGGATAAAAAGCAACAATAATAAGATGGAATAAAACTAGTAATAAAATAACAGTAATAATGAAGAGTGTATAGAGCCAGAGTGTTGGGATAAAAAGCAACAATAATAAGATGGAATAAAACTAGTAATAAAATAATAGTAATAATGAAGAGTGTATAGAGCCAGAGTGTTGGGATAAAAAGCAACAATAATAAGATGGAATAAAACTAGTAATAAAATAATAGTAATAATGAAGAGTGTATAGAGCCAGAGCGTTGGGATAAAAAGCAACAATAATAAGATGGAATAAAACTAGTAATAAAATAACAGTAATAATGAAGAGTGTATAGAGCCAGAGTGTTGGGATAAAAAGCAACAATAATAAGATGGAATAAAACTAGTAATAAACTAATAGTAATAATGAAGAGTGTATAGAGCCAGAGTGTTCGGATAAAAAGGAACAATAATAAGATGGAATAAAACTAGTATTAAAATAATAGTAATAATGAAGAGTGTATAGAGCCAGAGCGTTGGGATAAAAAGCAACAATAATAAGATGGAATAAAACTAGTAATAAAATAATAGTAATAATGAAGAGTGTATAGAGCCAGAGTGTTGGGATAAAAAGCAACAATAATAAGATGGAATAAAACTAGTAATAAAATAACAGTAATAATGAAGAGTGTATAGAGCCAGAGTGTTGGGATAAAAAGCAACAATAATAAGATGGAATAAAACTAGTAATAAAATAATAGTAATAATGAAGAGTGTATAGAGCCAGAGTGTTGGGATAAAAAGCAACAATAATAAGATGGAATAAAACTAGTAATAAAATAATAGTAATAATGAAGAGTGTATAGAGCCAGAGTGTTGGGATAAAAAGCAACAATAATAAGATGGAATAAAACTAGTAATAAAATAATAGTAATAATGAAGAGTGTATAGAGCCAGAGTGTTGGGATAAAAAGCAACAATAATAAGATGGAATAAAACTAGTAATAAAATAATAGTAATAATGAAGAGTGTATAGAGCCAGAGTGTTGGGATAAAAAGCAACAATAATAAGATGGAATAAAACTAGTAATAAAATAATAGTAATAATGAAGAGTGTATAGAGCCAGAGCGTTGGGATAAAAAGCAACAATAATAAGATGGAATAAAACTAGTAATAAAATAACAGTAATAATGAAGAGTGTATAGAGCCAGAGTGTTGGGATAAAAAGCAACAATAATAAGATGGAATAAAACTAGTAATAAACTAATAGTAATAATGAAGAGTGTATAGAGCCAGAGTGTTGGGATAAAAAGGAACAATAATAAGATGGAATAAAACTAGTATTAAAATAATAGTAATAATGAAGAGTGTATAGAGCCAGAGCGTTGGGATAAAAAGCAACAATAATAAGATGGAATAAAACTAGTAATAAAATAATAGTAATAATGAAGAGTGTATAGAGCCAGAGTGTTGGGATAAAAAGCAACAATAATAAGATGGAATAAAACTAGTAATAATATAACAGTAATAATGAAGAGTGTATAGAGCCAGAGTGTTGGGATAAAAAGCAACAATAATAAGATGGAATAAAACTAGTAATAAAATAATAGTAATAATGAAGAGTGTATAGAGCCAGAGTGTTGGGATAAAAAGCAACAATAATAAGATGGAATAAAACTAGTAATAAAATAATAGTAATAATGAAGAGTGTATAGAGCCAGAGCGTTGGGATAAAAAGCAACAATAATAAGATGGAATAAAACTAGTAATAAAATAATAGTAATAATGAAGAGTGTATAGAGCCAGAGCGTTGGGATAAAAAGCAACAATAATAAGATGGAATAAAACTAGTAATAAAATAATAGTAATAATGAAGAGTGTATAGAGCCAGAGCGTTGGGATAAAAAGCAACAATAATAAGATGGAATAAAACTAGTAATAAAATAATAGTAATAATGAAGAGTGTATAGAGCCAGAGTGTTGGGATAAAAAGCAACAATAATAAGATGGAATAAAACTAGTAATAAAATAATAGTAATAATGAAGAGTGTATAGAGCCAGAGCGTTGGGATAAAAAGCAACAATAATAAGATGGAATAAAACTAGTAATAAAATAACAGTAATAATGAAGAGTGTATAGAGCCAGAGTGTTGGGATAAAAAGCAACAATAATAAGATGGAATAAAACTAGTAATAAACTAATAGTAATAATGAAGAGTGTATAGAGCCAGAGTGTTGGGATAAAAAGGAACAATAATAAGATGGAATAAAACTAGTATTAAAATAACAGTAATAATGAAGAGTGTATAGAGCCAGAGCGTTGGGATAAAAAGCAACAATAATAAGATGGAATAAAACTAGTAATAAAATAATAGTAATAATGAAGAGTGTATAGAGCCAGAGTGTTGGGATAAAAAGCAACAATAATAAGATGGAATAAAACTAGTAATAAAATAACAGTAATAATGAAGAGTGTATAGAGCCAGAGTGTTAGGATAAAAAGCAACAATAATAAGATGGAATAAAACTAGTAATAAAATAATAGTAATAATGAAGAGTGTATAGAGCCAGAGTGTTGGGATAAAAAGCAACAATAATAAGATGGAATAAAACTAGTAATAAAATAATAGTAATAATGAAGAGTGTATAGAGCCAGAGCGTTGGGATAAAAAGCAACAATAATAAGATGGAATAAAACTAGTAATAAAATAATAGTAATAATGAAGAGTGTATAGAGCCAGAGCGTTGGGATAAAAAGCAACAATAATAAGATGGAATAAAACTAGTAATAAAATAATAGTAATAATGAAGAGTGTATAGAGCCAGAGCGTTGGGATAAAAAGCAACAATAATAAGATGGAATAAAACTAGTAATAAAATAATAGTAATAATGAAGAGTGTATAGAGCCAGAGTGTTGGGATAAAAAGCAACAATAATAAGATGGAATAAAACTAGTAATAAAATAATAGTAATAATGAAGAGTGTATAGAGCCAGAGCGTTGGGATAAAAAGCAACAATAATAAGATGGAATAAAACTAGTAATAAAATAATAGTAATAATGAAGAGTGTATAGAGCCAGAGTGTTGGGATAAAAAGCAACAATAATAAGATGGAATAAAACTAGTAATAAAGTAACAGTAATAATGAAGAGTGTATAGACCCAGAGTGTTGGGATAAAAAGCAACAATAATAAGATGGAATAAAACTAGTAATAAACTAATAGTAATAATGAAGAGTGTATAGAGCCAGAGTGTTGGGATAAAAAGGAACAATAATAAGATGGAATAAAACTAGTATTAAAATAATAGTAATAATGAAGAGTGTATAGAGCCAGAGCGTTGGGATAAAAAGCAACAATAATAAGATGGAATAAAACTAGTAATAAAATAATAGTAATAATGAAGAGTGTATAGAGCCAGAGTGTTGGGATAAAAAGCAACAATAATAAGATGGAATAAAACTAGTAATAAAATAACAGTAATAATGAAGAGTGTATAGAGCCAGAGTGTTGGGATAAAAAGCAACAATAATAAGATGGAATAAAACTAGTAATAAACTAATAGTAATAATGAAGAGTGTATAGAGCCAGAGTGTTGGGATAAAAAGGAACAATAATAAGATGGAATAAAACTAGTAATAAAATAATAGTAATAATGAAGAGTGTATAGAGCCAGAGTGTTGGGATAAAAAGCAACAATAATAAGATGGAATAAAACTAGTAATAAAATAACAGTAATAATGAAGAGTGTATAGAGCCAGAGTGTTGGGATAAAAAGGAACAATAATAAGATGGAATAAAACTAGTATTAAAATAATAGTAATAATGAAGAGTCTATAGAGCCAGAGCGTTGGGATAAAAAGCAACAATAATAAGATGGAATAAAACTAGTAATAAAATAATAGTAATAATGAAGAGTGTATAGAGCCAGAGTGTTGGGATAAAAAGGAACAATAATAAGATGGAATAAAACTAGTATTAAAATAATAGTAATAATGAAGAGTGTATAGAGCCAGAGTGTTGGGATAAAAAGGAACAATAATAAGATGGAATAAAACTAGTATTAAAATAATAGTAATAATGAAGAGTGTATAGAGCCAGAGCGTTGGGATAAAAAGCAACAATAATAAGATGGAATAAAACTAGTAATAAAATAATAGTAATAATGAAGAGTGTATAGAGCCAGAGTGTTGGGATAAAAAGCAACAATAATAAGATGGAATAAAACTAGTAATAAAATAATAGTAATAATGAAGAGTGTATAGAGCCAGAGTGTTGGGATAAAAAGGAACAATAATAAGATGGAATAAAACTAGTATTAAAATAATAGTAATAATGAAGAGTCTATAGAGCCAGAGCGTTGGGATAAAAAGCAACAATAATAAGATGGAATAAAACTAGTAATAAAATAATAGTAATAATGAAGAGTTTATAGAGCCAGAGTGTTGGGATAAAAAGCAACAATAATAAGATGGAATAAAACTAGTAATAAAATAATAGTAATAATGAAGAGTGTATAGAGCCAGAGCGTTGGGATAAAAAGCAACAATAATAAGATGGAATAAAACTAGTAATAAAATAATAGTAATAATGAAGAGTGTATAGAGCCAGAGTGTTGGGATAAAAAGCAACAATAATAAGATGGAATAAAACTAGTAATAAAATAACAGTAATAATGAAGAGTGTATAGAGCCAGAGTGTTGGGATAAAAAGCAACAATAATAAGATGGAATAAAACTAGTAATAAACTAACAGTAATAATGAAGAGTGTATAGAGCCAGAGTGTTGGGATAAAAAGGAACAATAATAAGATGGAATAAAACTAGTATTAAAATAATAGTAATAATGAAGAGTGTATAGAGCCAGAGCGTTGGGATAAAAAGCAACAATAATAAGATGGAATAAAACTAGTAATAAAATAATAGTAATAATGAAGAGTGTATAGAGCCAGAGTGTTGGGATAAAAAGCAACAATAATAAGATGGAATAAAACTAGTAATAAAATAACAGTAATAATGAAGAGTGTATAGAGCCAGAGTGTTGGGATAAAAAGCAACAATAATAAGATGGAATAAAACTAGTAATAAAATAATAGTAATAATGAAGAGTGTATAGAGCCAGAGTGTTGGGATAAAAAGCAACAATAATAAGATGGAATAAAACTAGTAATAAAATAATAGTAATAATGAAGAGTGTATAGAGCCAGAGCGTTGGGATAAAAAGCAACAATAATAAGATGGAATAAAACTAGTAATAAAATAACAGTAATAATGAAGAGTGTATAGAGCCAGAGTGTTGGGATAAAAAGCAACAATAATAAGATGGAATAAAACTAGTAATAAACTAATAGTAATAATGAAGAGTGTATAGAGCCAGAGTGTTGGGATAAAAAGGAACAATAATAAGATGGAATAAAACTAGTATTAAAATAATAGTAATAATGAAGAGTATATAGAGCCAGAGCGTTGGGATAAAAAGCAACAATAATAAGATGGAATAAAACTAGTAATAAAATAATAGTAATAATGAAGAGTGTATAGAGCCAGAGTGTTGGGATAAAAAGCAACAATAATAAGATGGAATAAAACTAGTAATAAACTAATAGTAATAATGAAGAGTGTATAGAGCCAGAGTGTTGGGATAAAAAGGAACAATAATAAGATGGAATAAAACTAGTAATAAAATAATAGTAATAATGAAGAGTGTATAGAGCCAGAGCGTTGGGATAAAAAGCAACAATAATAAGATGGAATAAAACTAGTAATAAAATAATAGTAATAATGAAGAGTGTATAGAGCCAGAGTGTTGGGATAAAAAGCAACAATAATAAGATGGAATAAAACTAGTAATAAAATAACAGTAATAATGAAGAGTGTATAGAGCCAGAGTGTTAGGATAAAAAGCAACAATAATAAGATGGAATAAAACTAGTAATAAAATAATAGTAATAATGAAGAGTGTATAGAGCCAGAGTGTTGGGATAAAAAGCAACAATAATAAGATGGAATAAAACTATTAATAAAATAATAGTAATAATGAAGAGTGTATAGAGCCAGAGCGTTGGGATAAAAAGCAACAATAATAAGATGGAATAAAACTAGTAATAAAATAATAGTAATAATGAAGAGTGTATAGAGCCAGAGCGTTGGGATAAAAAGCAACAATAATAAGATGGAATAAAACTAGTAATAAAATAATAGTAATAATGAAGAGTGTATAGAGCCAGAGCGTTGGGATAAAAAGCAACAATAATAAGATGGAATAAAACTAGTAATAAAATAATAGTAATAACGAAGAGTGTATAGAGCCAGAGCGTTGGGATAAAAAGCAACAATAATAAGATGGAATAAAACTAGTAATAAAATAATAGTAATAATGAAGAGTGTATAGAGCCAGAGTGTTGGGATAAAAAGCAACAATAATAAGATGGAATAAAACTAGTAATAAAATAATAGTAATAATGAAGAGTGTATAGAGCCAGAGCGTTGGGATAAAAAGCAACAATAATAAGATGGAATAAAACTAGTAATAAAATAATAGTAATAATGAAGAGTGTATAGAGCCAGAGTGTTGGGATAAAAAGCAACAATAATAAGATGGAATAAAACTAGTAATAAAGTAACAGTAATAATGAAGAGTGTATAGACACAGAGTGTTGGGATAAAAAGCAACAATAATAAGATGGAATAAAACTAGTAATAAACTAATAGTAATAATGAAGAGTGTATAGAGCCAGAGTGTTGGGATAAAAAGGAACAATAATAAGATGGAATAAAACTAGTATTAAAATAATAGTAATAATGAAGAGTGTATAGAGCCAGAGCGTTGGGATAAAAAGCAACAATAATAAGATGGAATAAAACTAGTAATAAAATAATAGTAATAATGAAGAGTGTATAGAGCCAGAGTGTTGGGATAAAAAGCAACAATAATAAGATGGAATAAAACTAGTAATAAAATAACAGTAATAATGAAGAGTGTATAGAGCCAGAGTGTTGGGATAAAAAGCAACAATAATAAGATGGAATAAAACTAGTAATAAAATAATAGTAATAATGAAGAGTGTATAGAGCCAGAGTGTTGGGATAAAAAGCAACAATAATAAGATGGAATAAAACTAGTAATAAAATAACAGTAATAATGAAGAGTGTATAGAGCCAGAGTGTTGGGATAAAAAGCAACAATAATAAGATGGAATAAAACTAGTAATAAACTAATAGTAATAATGAAGAGTGTATAGAGCCAGAGTGTTGGGATAAAAAGGAACAATAATAAGATGGAATAAAACTAGTATTAAAATAATAGTAATAATGAAGAGTGTATAGAGCCAGAGCGTTGGGATAAAAAGCAACAATAATAAGATGGAATAAAACTAGTAATAAAATAATAGTAATAATGAAGAGTGTATAGAGCCAGAGTGTTGGGATAAAAAGCAACAATAATAAGATGGAATAAAACTAGTAATAAAATAACAGTAATAATGAAGAGTGTATAGAGCCAGAGTGTTGGGATAAAAAGCAACAATAATAAGATGGAATAAAACTAGTAATAAAATAATAGTAATAATGAAGAGTGTATAGAGCCAGAGTGTTGGGATAAAAAGCAACAATAATAAGATGGAATAAAACTAGTAATAAAATAATAGTAATAATGAAGAGTGTATAGAGCCAGAGCGTTGGGATAAAAAGCAACAATAATAAGATGGAATAAAACTAGTAATAAAATAACAGTAATAATGAAGAGTGTATAGAGCCAGAGTGTTGGGATAAAAAGCAACAATAATAAGATGGAATAAAACTAGTAATAAACTAATAGTAATAATGAAGAGTGTATAGAGCCAGAGTGTTGGGATAAAAAGGAACAATAATAAGATGGAATAAAACTAGTATTAAAATAATAGTAATAATGAAGAGTATATAGAGCCAGAGCGTTGGGATAAAAAGCAACAATAATAAGATGGAATAAAACTAGTAATAAAATAATAGTAATAATGAAGAGTGTATAGAGCCAGAGTGTTGGGATAAAAAGCAACAATAATAAGATGGAATAAAACTAGTAATAAAATAACAGTAATAATGAAGAGTGTATAGAGCCAGAGTGTTGGGATAAAAAGCAACAATAATAAGATGGAATAAAACTAGTAATAAAATAATAGTAATAATGAAGAGTGTATAGAGCCAGAGTGTTGGGATAAAAAGCAACAATAATAAGATGGAATAAAACTAGTAATAAAATAATAGTAATAATGAAGAGTGTATAGAGCCAGAGCGTTGGGATAAAAAGCAACAATAATAAGATGGAATAAAACTAGTAATAAAATAATAGTAATAATGAAGAGTGTATAGAGCCAGAGCGTTGGGATAAAAAGCAACAATAATAAGATGGAATAAAACTAGTAATAAAATAACAGTAATAATGAAGAGTGTATAGAGCCAGAGTGTTGGGATAAAAAGCAACAATAATAAGATGGAATAAAACTAGTAATAAACTAATAGTAATAATGAAGAGTGTATAGAGCCAGAGCGTTGGGATAAAAAGCAACAATAATAAGATGGAATAAAACTAGTAATAAAATAATAGTAATAATGAAGAGTGTATAGAGCCAGAGCGTTGGGATAAAAAGCAACAATAATAAGATGGAATAAAACTAGTAATAAAATAATAGTAATAATGAAGAGTGTATAGAGCCAGAGCGTTGGGATAAAAAGCAACAATAATAAGATGGAATAAAACTAGTAATAAAATAATAGTAATAATGAAGAGTGTATAGAGCCAGAGCGTTGGGATAAAAAGCAACAATAATAAGATGGAATAAAACTAGTAATAAAATAATAGTAATAATGAAGAGTGTATAGAGCCAGAGTGTTGGGATAAAAAGCAACAATAATAAGATGGAATAAAACTAGTAATAAAATAATAGTAATAATGAAGAGTGTATAGAGCCAGGGCGTTGGGATAAAAAGCAACAATAATAAGATGGAATAAAACTAGTAATAAAATAATAGTAATAATGAAGAGTGTATAGAGCCAGAGTGTTGGGATAAAAAGCAACAATAATAAGATGGAATAAAACTAGTAATAAAGTAACAGTAATAATGAAGAGTGTATAGACCCAGAGTGTTGGGATAAAAAGCAACAATAATAAGATGGAATAAAACTAGTAATAAACTAATAGTAATAATGAAGAGTGTATAGAGCCAGAGTGTTGGGATAAAAAGGAACAATAATAAGATGGAATAAAACTAGTATTAAAATAATAGTAATAATGAAGAGTGTATAGAGCCAGAGCGTTGGGATAAAAAGCAACAATAATAAGATGGAATAAAACTAGTAATAAAATAATAGTAATAATGAAGAGTGTATAGAGCCAGAGTGTTGGGATAAAAAGCAACAATAATAAGATGGAATAAAACTAGTAATAAAATAACAGTAATAATGAAGAGTGTATAGAGCCAGAGTGTTGGGATAAAAAGCAACAATAATAAGATGGAATAAAACTAGTAATAAACTAATAGTAATAATGAAGAGTGTATAGAGCCAGAGTGTTGGGATAAAAAGGAACAATAATAAGATGGAATAAAACTAGTATTAAAATAATAGTAATAATGAAGAGTGTATAGAGCCACAGCGTTGGGATAAAAAGCAACAATAATAAGATGGAATAAAACTAGTAATAAAATAATAGTAATAATGAAGAGTGTATAGAGCCAGAGTGTTGGGATAAAAAGCAACAATAATAAGATGGAATAAAACTAGTAATAAAATAACAGTAATAATGAAGAGTGTATAGAGCCAGAGTGTTGGGATAAAAAGCAACAATAATAAGATGGAATAAAACTAGTAATAAAATAATAGTAATAATGAAGAGTGTATAGAGCCAGAGTGTTGGGATAAAAAGCAACAATAATAAGATGGAATAAAACTAGTAATAAAATAATAGTAATAATGAAGAGTGTATAGAGCCAGAGCGTTGGGATAAAAAGCAACAATAATAAGATGGAATAAAACTAGTAATAAAATAATAGTAATAATGAAGAGTGTATAGAGCCAGAGCGTTGGGATAAAAAGCAACAATAATAAGATGGAATAAAACTAGTAATAAAATAATAGTAATAATGAAGAGTGTATAGAGCCAGAGCGTTGGGATAAAAAGCAACAATAATAAGATGGAATAAAACTAGTAATAAAATAATAGTAATAATGAAGAGTGTATAGAGCCAGAGTGTTGGGATAAAAAGCAACAATAATAAGATGGAATAAAACTAGTAATAAAATAATAGTAATAATGAAGAGTGTATAGAGCCAGAGCGTTGGGATAAAAAGCAACAATAATAAGATGGAATAAAACTAGTAATAAAATAACAGTAATAATGAAGAGTGTATAGAGCCAGAGTGTTGGGATAAAAAGCAACAATAATAAGATGGAATAAAACTAGTATTAAAATAACAGTAATAATGAAGAGTGTATAGAGCCAGAGTGTTGGGATAAAAAGCAACAATAATAAGATGGAATAAAACTAGTATTAAAATAATAGTAATAATGAAGAGTGTATAGAGCCAGAGCGTTAGGATAAAAAGCAACAATAATAAGATGGAATAAAACTAGTAATAAACTAATAGTAATAATGAAGAGTGTATAGTGCCAGAGTGTTGGGATAAAAAGCAACAATAATAAGATGGAATAAAACTAGTATTAAAATAACAGTAATAATGAAGAGTGTATAGAGCCAGAGTGTTGGGATAAAAAGCAACAATAATAAGATGGAATAAAACTAGTATTAAAATAATAGTAATAATGAAGAGTGTATAGAGCCAGAGTGTTGGGATAAAAAGCAACAATAATAAGATGGAATAAAACTAGTAATAAAATAATAGTAATAATGAAGAGTGTATAGAGCCAGAGCGTTGGGATAAAAAGCAACAATAATAAGATGGAATAAAACTAGTAATAAAATAATAGTAATAATGAAGAGTGTATAGAGCCAGAGCGTTGGGATAAAAAGCAACAATAATAAGATGGAATAAAACTAGTAATAAAATAATAGTAATAATGAAGAGTGTATAGAGCCAGAGTGTTGGGATAAAAAGCAACAATAATAAGATGGAATAAAACTAGTAATAAAATAATAGTAATAATGAAGAGTGTATAGAGCCAGAGCGTTGGGATAAAAAGCAACAATAATAAGATGGAATAAAACTAGTAATAAAATAACAGTAATAATGAAGAGTGTATAGAGCCAGAGTGTTGGGATAAAAAGCAACAATAATAAGATGGAATAAAACTAGTATTAAAATAACAGTAATAATGAAGAGTGTATAGAGCCAGAGTGTTGGGATAAAAAGCAACAATAATAAGATGGAATAAAACTAGTATTAAAATAATAGTAATAATGAAGAGTGTATAGAGCCAGAGCGTTAGGATAAAAAGCAACAATAATAAGATGGAATAAAACTAGTAATAAACTAATAGTAATAATGAAGAGTGTATAGTGCCAGAGTGTTGGGATAAAAAGCAACAATAATAAGATGGAATAAAACTAGTATTAAAATAACAGTAATAATGAAGAGTGTATAGAGCCAGAGTGTTGGGATAAAAAGCAACAATAATAAGATGGAATAAAACTAGTATTAAAATAATAGTAATAATGAAGAGTGTATAGAGCCAGAGTGTTGGGATAAAAAGCAACAATAATAAGATGGAATAAAACTAGTAATAAAATAATAGTAATAATGAAGAGTGTATAGAGCCAGAGCATTGGGATAAAAAGCAACAATAATAAGATGGAATAAAACTAGTAATAAACTAATAGTAATAATGAAGAGTGTATAGAGCCAGAGTGTTGGGATAAAAAGCAACAATAATAAGATGGAATAAAACTAGTATTAAAATAACAGTAATAATGAAGAGTGTATAGAGCCAGAGTGTTGGGATAAAAAGCAACAATAATAAGATGGAATAAAACTAGTATTAAAATAATAGTAATAATGAAGAGTGTATAGAGCCAGAGCGTTAGGATAAAAAGCAACAATAATAAGATGGAATAAAACTAGTAATAAACTAATAGTAATAATGAAGAGTGTATAGAGCCAGAGCGTTGGGATAAAAAGCAACAATAATAAGATGGAATAAAACTAGTAATAAACTAATAGTAATAATGAAGAGTGTATAGTGCCAGAGCGTTGGGATAAAAAGCAACCATAATAAGATGGAATAAAACTAGTAATAAAATAATAGTAATAATGAAGAGTGTATAGAGCCAGAGCGTTGGGATAAAAAGCAACAATAATAAGATGGAATAAAACTAGCATTAAAATAATAGTAATAATGAAGAGTGTATAGAGCCAGAGTGTTGGGATAAAAAGCAACAATAATAAGATGGAATAAAACTAGTAATAAAATAATAGTAATAATGAAGAGTGTATAGAGCCAGAGCATTGGGATAAAAAGCAACAATAATAAGATGGAATAAAACTAGTAATAAACTAATAGTAATAATGAAGAGTGTATAGAGCCAGAGTGTTGGGATAAAAAGCAACAATAATAAGATGGAATAAAACTAGTATTAAAATAACAGTAATAATGAAGAGTGTATAGAGCCAGAGTGTTGGGATAAAAAGCAACAATAATAAGATGGAATAAAACTAGTATTAAAATAATAGTAATAATGAAGAGTGTATAGAGCCAGAGCGTTAGGATAAAAAGCAACAATAATAAGATGGAATAAAACTAGTAATAAACTAATAGTAATAATGAAGAGTGTATAGAGCCAGAGCGTTGGGATAAAAAGCAACAATAATAAGATGGAATAAAACTAGTAATAAACTAATAGTAATAATGAAGAGTGTATAGTGCCAGAGCGTTGGGATAAAAAGCAACCATAATAAGATGGAATAAAACTAGTAATAAAATAATAGTAATAATGAAGAGTGTATAGAGCCAGAGCGTTGGGATAAAAAGCAACAATAATAAGATGGAATAAAACTAGTAATAAAATAATAGTAATAATGAAGAGTGTATAGAGCCAGAGCGTTGGGATAAAAAGCAACAATAATAAGATGGAATAAAACTAGTAATAAAATAATAGTAATAATGAAGAGTGTATAGAGCCAGAGCGTTGGGATAAAAAGCAACAATAATAAGATGGAATAAAACTAGTAATAAAATAATAGTAATAATGAAGAGTGTATAGAGCCAGAGTGTTGGGATAAAAAGCAACAATAATAAGATGGAATAAAACTAGTAATAAAATAATAGTAATAATGAAGAGTGTATAGAGCCAGGGCGTTGGGATAAAAAGCAACAATAATAAGATGGAATAAAACTAGTAATAAAATAATAGTAATAATGAAGAGTGTATAGAGCCAGAGTGTTGGGATAAAAAGCAACAATAATAAGATGGAATAAAACTAGTAATAAAGTAACAGTAATAATGAAGAGTGTATAGACCCAGAGTGTTGGGATAAAAAGCAACAATAATAAGATGGAATAAAACTAGTAATAAAATAATAGTAATAATGAAGAGTGTATAGAGCCAGAGTGTTGGGATAAAAAGGAACAATAATAAGATGGAATAAAACTAGTATTAAAATAATAGTAATAATGAAGAGTGTATAGAGCCAGAGCGTTGGGATAAAAAGCAACAATAATAAGATGGAATAAAACTAGTAATAAAATAATAGTAATAATGAAGAGTGTATAGAGCCAGAGTGTTGGGATAAAAAGCAACAATAATAAGATGGAATAAAACTAGTAATAAAATAACAGTAATAATGAAGAGTGTATAGAGCCAGAGTGTTGGGATAAAAAGCAACAATAATAAGATGGAATAAAACTAGTAATAAACTAATAGTAATAATGAAGAGTGTATAGAGCCAGAGTGTTGGGATAAAAAGGAACAATAATAAGATGGAATAAAACTAGTATTAAAATAATAGTAATAATGAAGAGTGTATAGAGCCAGAGCGTTGGGATAAAAAGCAACAATAATAAGATGGAATAAAACTAGTAATAAAATAATAGTAATAATGAAGAGTGTATAGAGCCAGAGTGTTGGGATAAAAAGCAACAATAATAAGATGGAATAAAACTAGTAATAAAATAATAGTAATAATGAAGAGTGTATAGAGCCAGAGTGTTGGGATAAAAAGCAACAATAATAAGATGGAATAAAACTAGTAATAAAATAATAGTAATAATGAAGAGTGTATAGAGCCAGAGCGTTGGGATAAAAAGCAACAATAATAAGATGGAATAAAACTAGTAATAAAATAATAGTAATAATGAAGAGTGTATAGAGCCAGAGCGTTGGGATAAAAAGCAACAATAATAAGATGGAATAAAACTAGTAATAAAATAATAGTAATAATGAAGAGTGTATAGAGCCAGAGCGTTGGGATAAAAAGCAACAATAATAAGATGGAATAAAACTAGTAAATAAATAACAGTAATAATGAAGAGTGTATAGAGCCAGAGTGTTGGGATAAAAAGCAACAATAATAAGATGGAATAAAACTAGTATTAAAATAACAGTAATAATGAAGAGTGTATAGAGCCAGAGTGTTGGGATAAAAAGCAACAATAATAAGATGGAATAAAACTAGTATTAAAATAATAGTAATAATGAAGAGTGTATAGAGCCAGAGCGTTAGGATAAAAAGCAACAATAATAAGATGGAATAAAACTAGTAATAAACTAATAGTAATAATGAAGAGTGTATAGTGCCAGAGTGTTGGGATAAAAAGCAACAATAATAAGATGGAATAAAACTAGTATTAAAATAACAGTAATAATGAAGAGTGTATAGAGCCAGAGTGTTGGGATAAAAAGCAACAATAATAAGATGGAATAAAACTAGTATTAAAATAATAGTAATAATGAAGAGTGTATAGAGCCAGAGTGTTGGGATAAAAAGCAACAATAATAAGATGGAATAAAACTAGTAATAAAATAATAGTAATAATGAAGAGTGTATAGAGCCAGAGCATTGGGATAAAAAGCAACAATAATAAGATGGAATAAAACTAGTAATAAACTAATAGTAATAATGAAGAGTGTATAGAGCCAGAGCGTTGGGATAAAAAGCAACAATAATAAGATGGAATAAAACTAGTATTAAAATAACAGTAATAATGAAGAGTGTATAGAGCCAGAGTGTTGGGATAAAAAGCAACAATAATAAGATGGAATAAAACTAGTAATAAACTAATAGTAATAATGAAGAGTGTATAGAGCCAGAGTGTTGGGATAAAAAGCAACAATAATAAGATGGAATAAAACTAGTATTAAAATAACAGTAATAATGAAGAGTGTATAGAGCCAGAGCGTTGGGATAAAAAGCAACAATAATAAGATGGAATAAAACTAGTATTAAAATAATAGTAATAATGAAGAGTGTATAGTGCCAGAGTGCTGGGATAAAAAGCAACAATAATAAGATGGAATAAAACTAGTAATAAAATAATAGTAATAATGAAGAGTGTATAGAGCCAGAGCGTTGGGATAAAAAGCAACAATAATAAGATGGAATAAAACTAGTAAGAAACTAATAGTAATAATGAAGAGTGTATAGTGCCAGAGTGTTGGGATAAAAAGCAACAATAATAAGATGGAATAAAACTAGTAATAAACTAATAGTAATAATGAAGAGTGTATAGAGCCAGAGTGTTGGGATAAAAAGCAACAATAATAAGATGGAATAAAACTAGTATTAAAATAACAGTAATAATGAAGAGTGTATAGAGCCAGAGTGTTGGGATAAAAAGCAACAATAATAAGATGGAATAAAACTAGTAATAAACTAATAGTAATAATGAAGAGTGTATAGAGCCAGAGTGTTGGGATAAAAAGCAACAATAATAAGATGGAATAAAACTAGTATTAAAATAACAGTAATAATGAAGAGTGTATAGAGCCAGAGTGTTGGGATAAAAAGCAACAATAATAAGATGGAATAAAACTAGTATTAAAATAATAGTAATAATGAAGAGTGTATAGAGCCAGAGCGTTAGGATAAAAAGCAACAATAATAAGATGGAATAAAACTAGTAATAAACTAATAGTAATAATGAAGAGTGTATAGAGCCAGAGTGTTGGGATAAAAAGCAACAATAATAAGATGGAATAAAACTAGTAATAAACTAATAGTAATAATGAAGAGTGTATAGAGCCAGAGTGTTGGGATAAAAAGCAACAATAATAAGATGGAATAAAACTAGTAATAAACTAATAGTAATAATGAAGAGTGTATAGAGCCAGAGTGTTGGGATAAAAAGCAACAATAATAAGATGGAATAAAACTAGTATTAAAATAACAGTAATAATGAAGAGTGTATAGAGCCAGAGTGTTGGGATAAAAAGCAACAATAATAAGATGGAATAAAACTAGTATTAAAATAATAGTAATAATGAAGAGTGTATAGTGCCAGAGTGCTGGGATAAAAAGCAACAATAATAAGATGGAATAAAACTAGTAATAAAATAATAGTAATAATGAAGAGTGTATAGAGCCAGAGCGTTGGGATAAAAAGCAACAATAATAAGATGGAATAAAACTAGTAATAAACTAATAGTAATAATGAAGAGTGTATAGTGCCAGAGTGTTGGGATAAAAAGCAACAATAATAAGATGGAATAAAACTAGTATTAAAATAACAGTAATAATGAAGAGTGTATAGAGCCAGAGTGTTGGGATAAAAAGCAACAACAATAAGATGGAATAAAACTAGTAATAAATTAATAGTAATAATGAAGAGTGTATAGAGCCAGAGTGTTGGGATAAAAAGCAACAATAATAAGATGGAATAAAACTAGTAATAAAATAACAGTAATAATGAAGAGTGTATAGAGCCAGAGTGTTGGAATAAAAAGCAACAATAATAAGATGGAATAAAACTAGTAATAAACTAATAGTAATAATGAAGAGTGTATAGTGCCAGAGTGTTGGGATAAAAAGCAAAAATAATAAGATGGAATAAAACTAGTATTAAAATAACAGTAATAATGAAGAGTGTATAGAGCCAGAGTGTTGGGATAAAAAGCAACAATAATAAGATGGAATAAAACTAGTAATAAAATAATAGTAATAATGAAGAATGCATAGAGCCAGAGCGTTGGGATAAAAAGCAACAATAATAAGATGGAATAAAACTAGTATTAAAATAATAGTAATAATGAAGAGTGTATAGAGCCAGAGCGTTGGGATAAAAAGCAACAATAATAAGATGGAATAAAACTAGTAATAAAATAATAGTAATAATGAAGAGTGTATAGAGCCAGAGTGTTGGGATAAAAAGCAACAATAATAAGATGGAATAAAACTAGTATTAAAATAATAGTAATAATGAAGAGTGTATAGAGCCAGAGTGTTGGGATAAAAAGCAACAATAATAAGATGGAATAAAACTAGTATTAAAATAATAGTAATAATGAAGAGTGTATAGAGCCAGAGTGTTGGGATAAAAAGCAACAATAATAAGATGGAATAAAACTAGTATTAAAATAATAGTAATAATGAAGAGTGTATAGAGCCAGAGTGTTGGGATAAAAAGCAACAATAATAAGATGGAATAAATCTAGTAATAAACTAATAGTAATAATGAAGAGTGTATAGAGCCAGAGTGTTGGGATAAAAAGCAACAATAATAAGATGGAATAAAACTAGTAATAAAATAACAGTAATAATGAAGAGTGTATAGAGCCAGAGTGTTGGGATAAAAAGCAACAATAATAAGATGGAATAAAACTAGTATTAAAATAATAGTAATAATGAAGAGTGTATAGAGCCAGAGCGTTGGGATAAAAAGCAACAATAATAAGATGAAATAAAACTAGTAATAAAATAATAGTAATAATGAAGAGTGTATAGAGCCAGAGTGTTGGGATAAAAAGCAACAATAATAAGATGGAATAAAACTAGCAATAAACTAATAGTAATAATGAAGAGTGTATAGAGCCAGAGTGTTGGGATAAAAAGCAACAATAATAAGATGGAATAAAACTAGTAATAAAATAACAGTAATAATGAAGAGTGTATAGAGCCAGAGTGTTGGGATAAAAAGCAACAATAATAAGATGGAATAAAACTAGTAATAAAATAACAGTAATAATGAAGAGTGTAGAGCTAGAGTGTTGGGAAAAAAGTTGCAATAATAAGTTGTAGTGAAATTTGAAACAAAATATAATCATTATTACTTATTACACATTTCATCATTAAAATTGACCTAAATATCCATGTAAAAGTTAAGTTGTAACTAATAAAAAAATGCATCATTTAATGAAATGATATGAATGTTGTGGTAACATTTTACTTTTAACATTAATCTAATTTGGGAAATTAATTGCTCCCTCCCAACTGCCCCATAAAAAAACATCTTTCCATTATGCAGTTCCACTCAAGATAAAAATGCAACCAATTAAGTAATTGCAATAGATTTTACTCTTTGGTCATCGTTACAGGACAATTTCATTATACAAAGTAATTATTAATGATGGCATTAACAAGCTTGCCGTTGACAAACAAAACCATGATGCAGTTTTGTAAATTGAATTTGGTGTGAAATGATATCATGACCAATATCCCTATTGTTATCTTTATTACACAGGTTATGACAAAAGTATCTTTTATTAAATGAAAATAAATTAGAGTAGTTTAAGAAAGTTTATAAATATTGTCACATCAAAGTAACATGTTTTGTTATGATTAACTAACCAACATGTTTAATATTGTCTATCTGCATATCCGTCATGCAAGCTTTGTAACAACCTAGGGATGTAAGGTTTTTATGTTAAGTTTCTTTAAGAGTCCACGAACACATCTATCACTGAC
The DNA here is from genome assembly GCA_963932145.1 of Acanthosepion lycidas. Taxonomy (NCBI): domain Eukaryota; kingdom Metazoa; phylum Mollusca; class Cephalopoda; order Sepiida; family Sepiidae; genus Acanthosepion; species Acanthosepion lycidas. Next base: position 95,359,213 of record OZ010599.1, read on the forward strand.
ACCCAACTCTGAAGAGAGACATCTACTGGATTTTCTTGGAGTGCTCAATAAGGATTCTTTTATTTCATTGAACTTTTAAAACTTGTTCCTGAAACAGGCTTTCCTGAACCTGAAACATCATTTACGCTTCCCGTTCGCTCAAATTTTCTAATTAAACTTGTGAATTTTTTTCTGAATTTCTCGAATGAGGAGATCATTATTTGTGATAAAAACAACAAAGATCAGGACAATAGTCCTAATATAAATAATGTAAATTAGCTTGTGGTATTTTGACTCTGCACTTGGCAAATGTTAAACTCTTCTGATAACAAATGAGAGGCTTTAGTTACATTTTTATTATTTTGGTATTAAACTTTTTTTTTTTTTTTACAATGATGTTCACTCTGTACATGGGCCAAGAGCCACTCGAGGTAGTGTTATTGAGTAAGGGCTACCACCCTAAGCAAGGTGATAGTGCTACCAAGATGCAAGGGGCCAAAGTCAAAAAGAAAAAGACTTTAGAGGGAACTGAAAACCCAATCCAAATGGGAAACAAGGGATAAACTGCTACTGCTGTTCAAAAGACCAGAGAGGAGCGAGTGTGAACCGGACAAAAGGGAAAACCTATCTACTCCTATTAAATTGCTTTCACTCTTTGTTCCTTTGTTAATCATATGGTCACATTTATTTAAAATTCCCAAAATAAAGAAAACTATACATTATAAAATACATATGAAATTATATAATATAAAACTAAAAAAAAACTAAAAAAATATAGATCCATATTTATACAGTTAAAAGCTAAATAAAAAAGAGGTTTTACAATTCTCTGCACTAATAAAATGGCGTCATTTCTCCTGCACCAAAAAAAGGGTGTTACTTTTGTCGCACAGTGTATTTCATCTTATAATTACTTGTTCATGACCTTTTTTTTTCATGACAAGCAATGAGAAAGGTGGATTCGTCTTTTGCTGGTTATTTAAAACCAGAAAAAAAATTTTCTTTGAAGATAATGCATTAGTAATACGTCTTACTAATTAACCCATAGATGCGAGGGAAAAGAGGTGGATTCATACCTTTCCTAAGGGTATTTGCACATAAGTGAATATAATGAACCCAACTGGAATCAGAAGCTGGTTTTCTGATTAACAATTCTGTGCGCTTATCCATTACACCACCCACACATCCAACCTAACAGCACCAGGTATTCACAAGTAGTCACCTGTTCATGTACTGACCAGGGTTGACATTGCTTAACTTCGGTGATAATATGGGAACTGATGTTTCAACATCATGTCACTGTCAGCCCAATGAGAAAGGGCTTCCAACTAAGTTAAAAGTTTGTGGTTATGAACAGTAGCATATGGTGAGGTTTTAAGCACCCAGAGCAATTTAAACTATTGTCCCACCTCCTTAGCTCTGAGCTGTTATGGATTCTAGTTTCATACATATTTGCTTAACCTAATTAAATTTTGTACCCCTAAAAATTTAACGCCTGGGGTAATCCCCCTTCTACCCACCTTGTGACATGATCTGACACTGGCAGATGGAATCAAAGGCGTTAAATTAAAAACATAGCTTGGAATGAGACTGGTTAAAGAATAGAACGATGGACAGACTGAGAGAAGGAAAAGGGGTTCCTTTTTATTTTCAAAGTCTGTTTCTTTTTAGGGCAGAGATACTTCGAAGGAAAGTGATTCTGTTACAAGATATTATCACAAAAGTGATATTTAGCTAACAGCTGATTAATGAGGAAAGCTTAAAAACATGTTTACAAAAACACAATATAAGCTGGAATAGATAAAATTTGGTCTGTAATCAAATCAAGGGAACAAAGTTTCTTTGTATAAAGACCCAGAACCCAGGGTGCTTAGAGTACAGGATTGGGTGAGGGTGACTGACCAGAGGAAGCAGCTGGTAAATTTCTGAATTTTGAGCAAAGCCAGGCTGAGAAATTTAAAATGATAATTTTAATTAATGACTGCAAACTAACGCCACGCCATGCGATTGAGAGCTAGATTGGTTGAAGGACAACCAAGGTAACAGGTGCAGGTGAAATACTGAGGAAGACAGAGGAATTTCCTCTGCCCATTGGGAAGTGTTAATGCAAGGCACAAATAAGAGAAGGAAGGAGTTGAGTGGATCAATATCCTGTGACTTCTACCTATCAAAAAAGCGGATATCTCCAAATTTGGGAGTATAATTAATTATCCAGGGCCAGACAACAAGGACGCACTTGTTTGATTGATGGGGAAATCACCAAATCCATGTCAACCCCCATGCCAATTTTGGATGGAAGTCAATATAAGCAGAATACTGAGATTACCAAGACACAGAGGTTCCAGACAAGAGACGACCACTCTGCCAAATCCCAGAGAGAACCTTTGACTCAAGCTTTGTTCCAGACTTAAAAAGCAAAGTGTCACAATAGATTTCAAAGTGGGAAGGGTTCATATTTCTGTACCAAGAACTGTACAAAGAATTGATGCGTCCTGGGTATGACGATAAACTACATACAACAGCAAAACCTCTGATAAAGAAGTTTTGAGGAGCATGGAACCACCTCTTAATTGGTGTTCCCAGGTCCACCCTAACCCAGGGTGGTAGCACCTGTTAGGGTCCCAGCTATGGGAAAATAGTTAACCCCGAAACTGAGATAAAAAGCATTATAAAAGTATAAAAATAGGTTTTAATACCAGAAATACTTTGTAAAAAATTATTATCAGAAATTAATTTTTGAAGAAAAAAATCTGTTACCAGCAATACGTTTTTGAAAAAAAAAAAAACAAAAAAAAAACTATTACCAGCAATACATGTGATTGTCCTCAAAAATATGAGTAACTGAAAAATGGTTCAAATATATATGTATACATACACAACTTTTTCACTAAACTATCGCTATGAATCTATTTAAAAAATTTTGTTGGCATTAAATGACCCACTGAGGTTGATATGCCATAAAACAAAACAACCAAACCAAAACAACTAAAGAATTGATATAAAGATACATAGAAATAGACCCTGAAGAAATTCCTGTCTTTTCTTTACTCATCTGGGAGAACATTTTATTTAATTTCCTTTGTGACATGGCTTTGTATGGATTGAACCAACACTGCAATTGCTGTTGACAATCTGATCTTTGCCAGCTCTGTGATCAATCAACGCAACATGGGCAGAGCAATGATTTAGACCAGAGTGATCAACCCAATGGCCAACAGCAACATTTGACCAAGGTCCGACCAACAGAAAAGTGTTATACCTGGCACTGGAGTTAACTTTTGCATGGAAGTGGAGTAAATGTTTCTCCTCATTTTAGATAGGAGAAGGCACCCAGTCCTGGGGATTCTGACCCAGCACCTTCCTCATTGTAGTAAGATAGGTAGGGTAGTTGCAATATCGATGCTAGCATGACAGTGGCTGCAGGGAATGGGCAAAATTTTTTGTCCTTGGCACATATGCATACATGCATATGTTGCTCGCTCCCCATGTAAAAATGATATTGTGTCACATTCTGCCGGCGAGGTTGGGTAAATACATCTGTCCTTGCCCACACTTGGTCATGAACTGTAGACAATTCAAATACAGGGTGAAAATAAATGAACTCAAGGTTTAAAGCTATTAACAGAATGAAACATTTTTTTTTTAATTTTTAGATGCTGGAAGCTTCTTATATATATATATATAGGTAGGTAGGTAGGTAGGTATTGGGTTGGTGCATAATTATCAATTTTTGTAGGTGAGTTATTTGTTAATAAAAATTTGTTTTGTTTACTTTTTTCAGAAAAATATTTTATTTTCAGGTTATAAAAATGCGTGTCAATAATCATACTGATTTAAAAATGTTATTGTTGAATTATTATGTTTCTTTTTTTCATAATAAATATTGTTTATAAAACGCCTGATAATTATGCACCAACCCAATAGGGTAAAAATGAATGAACAGAAATTTTAAAGCCATTATAACGCCTGATAATTATGCACCAACCCAATAGGGTAAAAATGAATGAACAGAAATTTTAAAGCCATTATAACGCCTGATAATTATGCACCAACCCAATAGGGTAAAAATGAATGAACAGAAATTTTAAAGCCATTATAACGCCTGATAATTATGCACCAACCCAATAGGGTAAAAATGAATGAACAGAAATTTTAAAGCCATTATAACGCCTGATAATTATGCACCAAACCAATAGGGTAAAAATGAATGAACAGAAATTTTAAAGCCATTATAACGCCTGATAATTATGCACCAACCCAATAGGGTAAAAATGAATGAACAGAAATTTTAAAGCCATTATAACGCCTGATAATTATGCACCAAACCAATAGGGTAAAAATGAATGAACAGAAATTTTAAAGCCATTATAACGCCTGATAATTATGCACCAACCCAATAGGGTAAAAATGAATGAACAGAAATTTTAAAGCCATTATAACGCCTGATAATTATGCACCAACCCAATAGGGTAAAAATGAATGAACAGAAATTTTAAAGCCATTATAACGCCTGATAATTATGCACCAACCCAATAGGGTAAAAATGAATGAACAGAAATTTTAAAGCCATTATAACGCCTGATAATTATGCACCAACCCAATAGGGTAAAAATGAATGAACAGAAATTTTAAAGCCATTATAACGCCTGATAATTATGCACCAAACCAATAGGGTAAAAATGAATGAACAGAAATTTTAAAGCCATTATAACGCCTGATAATTATGCACCAACCCAATAGGGTAAAAATGAATGAACAGAAATTTTAAAGCCATTATAACGCCTGATAATTATGCACCAACCCAATAGGGTAAAAATGAATGAACAGAAAT
>OZ010599.1:95366522-95416522 GCA_963932145.1 Acanthosepion lycidas
GGTTGAATCCATTTTTTCTATCAAAGTTCAAAATTACCCTATACAAAAGTATTGGATACATCAATTTAATATTTTGTTGCATAGCCTCTGTTTTGTTTCACTGCTTCCAGTCGCTTTCTATCGTTGGCCACAAGTTTTCCACACTGATCCACCGTTACTTTACCCCATTCTTCCTTGCATAATTCCTCTAATTGCTTGATATTTTGTGGATTCCGCTTATGAACTTTAACCTTCAAAGTATTCCACAAATTCTCAATTGGATTCAAGTCAGGAGACTGACTTGGCCAATTGAGAGTACTAATACCATTATTTTCAAACCATTCTTTTGTAAGTTTTGCGGTATGTTTGGGATCATTGTCGTGTTGAAGCATGAAATTCCGACCATGTCCTAAAGAAGTTGCAGATTTCTGAAGGTTCTTCTCTAGAATCTCCCTGTACATGCTACCATTCATTCTACCATGGATAACTTGTAACTCACCAGTGCCCTTGGATGAAAAGCATCCCCATATCATAATGGAATCACCCCCAAACTTAACTGTGGGGATGGTATTGTGCTTGTTCAAGGCGGTGCCATTTTTTTCGCCAAACACTTGTCGCTATGTTCCTTCTGAATAGTTCAACTTTCGTTTCATCCGACCAGATTACCTTATCCCAAAACTGCATACCTTTCTTTTCATAAGTTTTGACAAACTTTAATCAGTCTTTGATATGTTTGGTTTTTAGTAAAGGCACTTTTCTTGGTTATCTTGAATGAAAGCCTGTACAATATAGAGCTCTGCTAATGGTATCTTACTTACATTAATTCCAGCACCCTCAAGATCAGTTTTAATTTCAGAATGAGCAATGAAGGGGCTTTTTTTGCTGATCCACCTTGAAGTACTCTCATTTATTTTTCTCGGTCTTCCATTTCTTGGAAGGTTTGCTGTACCGTTGCCATACTTCTTATACTTTCTGATAATATTTCCTACAATACTTAGTACTAGATTCATTTCTTTGCTAATTTTTCGGTAACCTTGTCCTCCTTTGTGACGTTCAATGATTCTATCTCGCATATCACTGGATAATTCTTTAGTTTTTGCCATTTTTAATCCTTGAATTGCAGAATGCACATCAAAGAGTCAGATGATTGGTAGCACTATTTTGTAAACAATTGTGTGTTTCTCTGATTGGTCAGAGATAATTTTCCAATATTATCGAAAATCTGAATATTTAAAGTCTTTTAAAATACAAAGTTTCGATTAGAAATTTGAAAAAAGTGTCATGTATCCAATACTTTTGCATGGGGCAATTTTGAACTTTGATAAAAAAAATGAATTCAACCTAGAGTTTTTAATTTTCCTTCCACATACAACTAAAACTTTATGAGATATTACTTACCAAATATCAGGCAAGATGGCGAACATAAACTAGAGTTATAACAGAAAATAACATGTATCAAATACTTATGCGTGTCACTATATATATATATATATATATATATATATATATATATATATATATAGAGAGAGAGAGAGAGAGAGAGAGATTGTCTGATTATCGCAAGGGCATGAAACCCAGGGTCACAAACTCATATCAATACAACTAAGTATGTTAGCTCTATCACTGACATTGAGCACTTTCCAATACAATAAGTACCACACATATTATATATATATATATATATATATATATATATATATATATATATATATATGAATGATGGGTACATGGTCAACTGGCTGCTTTCTGGCTATGAGATCTTGGTTTGAATCTCACCATGGTCAATTTGTCAGAAATGTGACTTCTTGATATTATCAGCCAGGGGAGGCGATCACAGCATGTGGCACCTTTGGGAAGTGGCTGGTAACTATACCCATAGGTTGATCAAAGCCTAGAGTGAAATTGGATAGACAGAACTATTTGAGTATCATCGATTGTTATTCTAACACAAAGTCACAAGTCATCATATACTAGCCTTGTTCAGACTGATCACTGAAAAAAAGTTTGGAAACTATTGATGGTGGTGATATCAAAAAAGTCACAAATGTTAATGACCAAATATTTGAGCATACTGAACTTGTTTAACTCCTGATCAAGCCATGATACTGAAATATTAAATATAAATGGAGGAGTCATATATGTGAAGTTGAGGTTTCTGGTAATCTAATGTTTACCCAGACACCATAGACTACCAGTACTTGTAACTAGCCTAATTCCATGATATTGAGATATTAATGTAAATCGCAGTGGGTCGTTATCTGGCATCAAAACAGTGTAATTAAAATTGTAAATAATTTTTTTTGTTTTACAGTAATAAATGACTGATAATTGTATGTCTCTGCTAACAGAGCAGCTGGAGCATGAAAATATTCTGAATATATGCATGCCTTCAAAAAATGTATATGCCAGGGAATGACATCAGTGCAAATCTTCATATCTGTTGTAACCTAGAGAAGGTTACTGAATAGCATAATCGAACGAAGGTCGTCATGAATGATAATACTTAGGACAAGAACAACAAATATAAGATTCACCAGCAGCATGTAAAAGAAGTTGTCAACTGCTAGAAGTGAGTCAAGTGAATTCCACAATGAATGTCGAACTGCAGACCAACATACAGTATTTGCTACCGTATTTATGTGAATGGGAACATACCCATTATCATCCATAGGTATGCTATAACAATATCCAGCAAGCTGTGCTGTGTGAATCTGTATTTTCTGAGGAGTAAGAGAAATTATATATAACTTTAGTTTTTAGGTAAATGAACAATAATTTTACATATAGAACTCTTTGACCTAAAAAATAAAAGAGTTCTCAGATGGATGCCTGACAACCTCATATTTAAAAATTTTTTTTTTTACTAATGTTCACTCTATACAAGGCCCAAGAGCTACTCAAGGTAGAGGGTTAATGAATGATGTTGTATGAGCATAAGAAGAGGCAGCAAGAAATGCAGTTCATGAAGTTATGTAGGAGAGAAAACAGTTAATCTTAGACTTGAAGAGGTTAAGATTGTAGTGATTGGGAAACCATCCTGTTTGTAGTCTGTTTTCACAAAGTAACAGTTCTTGAGAAGAAGCTGTCTGAGTGGAACTTCTTTGTCAAAGTGAATGAAGATGATTCCTTCCTGTGTAGTTTTTCGAAGCCCTCCCCAACCTCAAAAAATTACTTTGAACAGCAAGTGATTAGAAAAAAAAATGGCTACCTCTTAAAGGAGATTGAGTGATTAGCCATGGTCAAATGTAAAATAAATAACAGAACTGTCCAACAAACAGAATTGACAAACGTTTGCGATAAAAAGAAAAAAGGAACAAGGCAAAAATGAAATAATATGAAGCGAGCAAGCAAAGAATATAAGCAAGGCAAATTAAAGTTCACAAACTACAAATTGGCATTGACACACAAAAACAAACACAGCAATCTGTCTTCTAGACAAGGCTGATCTGGACTGAGTTATGTTAAACAGCAAGCCATCCTATTTTATTGACTAAGAAAAATATCCCAGCATGCATTTGTGGACTTCTGCTTTAAAAGGGGAGGGTGAAAAATTTTGCAGTCATTCACAGTTGAATTGAAAATCAACAACTATGTTAGCCTATCTTACTTCTGTCCTAACAAATTTATTATAGGAAGAAAGGAAATAATTTGCTTGGGTTGGGGATAGGTAAAGATTAGAAAGGATCAGGGAGAGAATGAAGATACAGGGGGAAAGAGAAAAAAAACAAGCACAGGCATGAAATAATGGATCCTCTTAAATATCTTAGTGTATGGATCAGTTCTAATAAATTTAATAAATGAGAAAAGGAAATTGAACATAGAATTGGATGTGCTAGAGATAGTTTCACGCAACACCACAAATTGCTACAAAACCAAAACATCAACCTGAAAACTCAAGTTATGTACTTAAATAGCCTCATCAGATCGAGACTTTCATTTGGGTGCCATATATGGTGCTAAACCTGATTTAGAAATATCTAAAGCCATGGAGGGCAATTAGATTTTTTTAAGTGGGGCAATTCAACAATGGATTATTAACAGTGAATTGTTTTTCTGGTGAGTCTGTGTGAGTATGAGTGTGACTTAATACATACAGTGCATATATAAAAATATTTGTGCGTATGTATGTACATGTGTAATTAAGTAAGTACTGCATATAATATGTATATATGAGTAACACAATACGTTCATAAATATAGTAAAATTTTAAAATTAAATGAAAATACTATTGCATATATGCATTCTCAAGTTCTTAAGGAAACCTGTGAGAGTATACAAAGTTACAATGAAACAAAGTACCTCTAATGACAGGAATTCCATATCTAATTTTATATATATATATATATATATATATATATATATATATATATATATATATATATGAAAATTTCTCAGAGTCAACTTGTAGAAAAGACAATATTTATAAATATAAATGACTATAGGAAAACTGTGTGTATGTTTTTGTTTTCCATGTTGACATGGAAAATAAAAAGATACACACAGATAATCAGAATTTTGCTTTGAGATAGTCCATGTTGGACAAAACGTGTCAGCAACTACTACAGTTTTTCTATTGTCATTTATTTATATATATATATATATATATATATATATATATATATATATATATATATATATGTAATAGCTGGCCACTTGTATTTGAGGATACCCATCAACTCGGGCGGCTAGCCAATCCCTAATTCAAATGCTCACTGAGGTACATTTGTGTTTGTTCAACACCCACAGAGCCCACTTGTCGGTCATACTCCAACTACGCTGAATAGATCTTAGTTACAGTTTCTGGGAGAGAGCAGGTTATCTAGTGTGATCAGCAATCTGAACAAGGCAAACACACTCAAACCCTCTGTCACGATGACTTGTGACTTTGTGCTAGCACAGCTACTGATGGTCCCTAAGTGTTCCGTCTACCCAATTTCACTCACAAGGCTTGGGTGAACCCGTGGTATAGTTTTCAGGCACTTTCCAAAAGGTGCTGCATGCTGGAGTCATCCCTCTTCAAACTGATAACATCAGGAAGTCTCCTTCCTGACAAATCGACCATGGTGAGATTCGAACCTGGGTCTCATGGTCAGAAAGCAAATGTTCTAACCACTCGGCCACATGCCCATAATATATATATATATATATATATATATATATATATATATATATATATATATATATATATATATATACACACACACACAGTTATATACAGTCTAACATCATTGCAACCATCAAATGGCTTTTATAATTAATGAATTGATTGTTTTTTCACAATTTCTTAGTATTTTTTTCCTCAGTACTTCAACTAGCCTTTTGTCCTTTTATTTTTCACATTCATGAATGCCAAATTCTTCAGAAGCTTGCCGAGATGAAATTAATGGCCTTTTAGGCTTCCTCCATATGAATAGGAGGTTTTTTTTTAATAAGAAGAATTATATGTCACAGAGGAGGTGGATATCAAGATTTTACAGATATTTAGGTGGGCCATGACCCCAAAAAGGTTGGGAAACACTGATCTAAATCATCCAAATGCAACTGCTTTCTAAGATCAATAATCAAAAATAGCTTTGAGGGAGTGAAGCCTGAAGGCCTTGGCATAAAGATCACCCTTCTTTGAACATTTTGGACTGGCACTACAGAATCACAAATAAAGAATTGTACCAAATAACAGAAACCACATCACTTAAAAACTAGCAACAGCAGTAACAACTAAAATGGATAGCACATGTAACTCAAAGAGAAAATAATGACATAATCAAGATGTTGATATTCCACACTACTTCAAATAAAAGGGTAGGAAGGAAACTCCCATCAATGCTGGAAAGACTGATAACAGCTACTGGACTTGAGAAACCTGTTTTCCTGAAAAAATTGTTTTAAGAGAAAGATTTTATAAACTTCAACTGAAAGCAGTACTGGCTGCTCCATCAATGAATGCTAAATATTTCTTTATAGGTGCGACAACATTTGTGACAAAAGTTGTGACAACGTTCTCCACTTGTCCATTATTCATTGCACCTGTGATGACAGCAAGTTGGGTGTATATGCAGGTACAATCAACCTTGGATATGTTCACAGGTTTGTCTTCTTGGCCGTGATCACATTCAATAAAAAAAAATAACAACAATTGTTTTTAAAGACACTAGTTGGAAGTTAACAATACAATTTCTCACTTAACAGTGGGATCTTTCCTTCAACTTTGAGAAGTGGACTGCTATCGTACTAACTTCCAGCCACAGGAAAGGATCCTTACATTCACTGTCTGTCGCTTTGGTCACTGCCGATTCCTCAGTCAGCTATCTTTACTTTGGTTGAACCACTATCTCCTTAACTGCCACTGGTCCCTTCCTACCTGGATGTTGGGCAGCTACTCACTCACTGCTTGACCCTTTTCTCCCTGACTTCCTGCCTCTCTCTGCTTATATGGATAATGGTTCGGATCGCACCCCCTATCCATCCACTTGTGTTCCAGAAGATTTCGGGTGGTCAACTTCTTCAAAAGATTCTACTTTTATGACTATCTAAAATCATTGATAAAATTTTGTTTTCCAATTCAAAGGCAGCTGTAGACCTAAATCCCCAAAACACTGACACTTGGGTTTACTCAAAGATGGACTGGAGACGAAATCCCTACAAAACTCAGATATCTAAGTCAACTTGAAAGCAAAACAATTTATCTACTTATCTTCTAAAGATGCGTGATAAATCATATTGTTACATAGGGAAATGGCTAATGCTATCATTACCATTATATAAAACATTGGTGGCAATAATATCTAAATAATTATTGTTAACAATTTCTAGCATGGCGATCTGTAACATGGCAAAAACAGCATATCAGTTATTACGAACATTTATCAGTGTTATTTTTGTTGGCACAATGTCGGTAAAAAGTTCTAACTTGGAAATTAAAACAATTTCCAATACAACCAAGCCACAGGTTTCCAATTGTTTTAGAAATGTGTCCAAGGGAGTTAATTTCAAGTCTATTAACAGCTAATTTGAAATGTTTTCTTGATTTTTAAAAACATTTAAGAAAATAAAAGATCCTTGACTTATCTGCACTCTTCTCCATAAGCCCTAGTGGTATATCAGTAATGATATTTTAGTAATAACCCTTAAGCTTAGTGATAATTAGCATTTGCATATTATAAGTTCATTAAATAGGAAATCACTTGATAGTAATAAATGACAGATTATTATTTTTTTTATTCAATTCACCCCAAGCAAGGCAATAACGCCACTTGGCTCCTTTATTTTTCAGGCCACAACAGTAACATTTGTCTCTTAACACACTTAACCAAAATTCGAGGTAAGAAAACTCCCGACATTTCTTTTATTTTTTTTTCTCTCTGAAGAAATTATCTGGACAATCACTACACACATATAAAAATTATCAACCAGATAATAAATATTTGTTTTGCTATTTACACTCTTAATATTTAAACTATTGTCCTCATCTTTGTTGTTTTTATCACAACGTTATAGCCATTGTGCTCTCTGGTCTTCCACGGGTGTATATTGATCTGAGAACAATAGTCTGAATATAAATAGTATAGGCATGATGGAGTTATGGAAAGCACCTCGGATTGTGGAATCAGAGAGTTGAGTTCGAATTCCGTTCGAATCAATTACATTCACTTGCATACTAATACTCTTGGGAAAGGTATAAATCCTTTTCTTCAACAAAGCTATGGGTAAATAGCAGGACAGACCGGGTTCTACAGCTTTGGATGGCAACTAGTCTATTGCAGAAAGAAATGGTAACCTACTGCGGGAAAAATCTGCCTTTGTCAGTCATGTATCGAAAGATACATGATCGTCTAAGCATGTATCATGCATGGCACATAATTGAATGACTGAATGATAAGTCCTCATCTCAGAAATTCAGACAAAACTTGTTTTTATTGTTTCCATGTCTTGGTGTTTCTTGATTTCTACAACTATTTTTGCATGTATAAATATTAGAGGGTTTATAATTATTTTCCCAGAGATATGACCTCCCACCCCTGCAACAGCTATTCACTGGATGTGATCCCAGAGAAACTATTCAATCCTTCAACTATGAAGAATTTCACCTGCTGCCTCGCTGCTCATGATTAAGACAACAATTTTACTTTCTATTTATGCTGTTTTTCTCCTTCTCGTTATTCACCCCCTAACTTTCTAGTATGAAAAAAAAAAAAAACAAAAACAAAAAAAAACCCAAAAAAAACAACTGAGTGAAAGTGGTAGGGGTCCAAGGGTAGGATTAACTTTGAGTACATATATTTAGGAGGGATAATTAGGGAACAGCCAGTTCCTTAACCGTATAAGTTGCAGTATCTACTATTGAAGTAACACCCAGCGGAAAGCTAAACTATGCTTATTACTGCAAATCTATATATTTTTTAGCCTTAAGTAATTTGAGGGGTGGGGTTCATCAAGCCAATTCAAGCACTTGTGAGGGGGCCCACCAAGCCAATTCAAGATTGGTCCCAAAAGACAAAACATAAATAGAATAGATAAGGAGATGTAGAGCTCAGACTTACACATGCGCATGTACATTAGAAACCAATCTAGTTGGTCAAATGGTGTGTATTTAAGAGTTCTTATGAGTAAATTCCTGCCCAAGTGGGTTTCAGAGGGCAAATGGATAAAGATAGAAAAAAAGAAAAATTTTACTTATCCACTTATAGAAAGATGAAGGAATAAAATTCCTTATTTTTTCTTTCAAGGTAGCCTCCTTGAAGCTGAAGTTTTGTTTATTCATCAAATAATGTTTAACTTGAAGCCACAGGATTAGTAAAAGCTGATTTCTTTCTTTTATTCAAAGACACGCCAATATTCAACCAATACAATGCCCAAGAGCCATTCAAAGTAGAGGGTTGCTGTGTGGAGTTGTATAAGCATAAGAAATGACAAGTGTTAGGAGCATGGTGCTGAAGCAGACTTTAGAAGGCACTGGAAACTCAATCTTAAACAGGAAACAAGGGATAAACCTCTACTCCTGTTCAAAAGATCAGGGAGGAGTGTGAACCAGGCAATAGGTGAACCTACCCACATCTTTTTTATGAGAAGAAGAGAATGAAAAGAAAAAAAAAGGAAATAAATAATTAGTAAATAAAATTTCTGATTTCAGGCAGAGACTTTGGAAGTATAGAGTTGAAGTAGACTGTAGAAGGAACAGGAAACAAGGGATAAACCTCTACTCCTGTTCAAAAGATCAGGGAGGAGTGTGAACCAGGCGATAGGTGAACCTACCCACATCTTTTTTATGAGAAGAAGAGAAAAGAAAAGAAAAAAAAAAGGAAATAAATAATTAGAAGGTAAAGCAACTACAAGATAAATTAATAAAGTAAAGCAATCATAGAACAAAACAAAAAAATCATTGTTCATATGTAAAAGGGACACAGGCAAGACAAGAAAGAAAAAATGTGTGGGTAAAACCAAAAATTGTCCATTTTTATTCAGTAAGAAGAAATCTTCATCTCAAGAATTTGGAGACGGCTGATTTTTAGCAGATATTCTAAAGAGATTATAATCAACAGTTTAGATAAAATGATTAGGATTTATTAAACAAATCCATCCAAACTTTCATTCCCTCTAATGATTACATATATAGTGACATAGCAAATATTAAAAGCATAGATAGAAATTCATTGGAAATGATTTTACTATAGGAATGCATTGCAAATTATTTACTAGCCATTTATGTAAGCTGTCTTATCACTGATAGGATTTATTAAACGAATCCATCCAAACTTTCATTCCCTCTAATGATTACATATATAGTGACATAGCAAATATTAAAAGCATACATAGAAATACATTAGAAATGATTTTACTATAGGAATGCATTGCAAATTATTTACTAGCCATTTATGTAAGCTGTCTTATCACTGATAGGATTTATTAAAGAAATCCATCCAAGCTTTCATTCCCTCTAATGATTACATATATAGTGACATAGCAAATATTAAAAGCATAGATAGAAATTCATTGGAAATGATTTTACTATAGGAATGCATTGCAAATTATTTACTAGCCATTTATGTAAGCTGTCTTATCACTGATAGGATTTATTAAAGAAATCCATCCAAACTTTCATTCCCTCTAATGATTACATATATAGTGACATAGCAAATATTAAAAGCATAGATAGAAATTCATTGGAAATGATTTTACTATAGGAATGCATTGCAAAATATTTAGTAGCCATTTATGTAAGCTGTCTTATCACTTATAGGATTTATTAAACGAATCCATCCAAACTTTCATTCCCTCTAATGATTACATATATAGTGACATAGCAAATATTAAAAGCATAGATAGAAATTCATTGGAAATGATTTTACTATAGGAATGCATTGCAAATTATTTACTAGCCATTTATGTAAGCTGTCTTATCACTGATAGGATTTATTAAACAAATCCATCCAAACTTTCATTCCCTCTAATGATTACATATATAGTGACATAGCAAATATTAAAAGCATAGATAGAAATTCATTGGAAATGATTTTACTATAGGAATGCATTGCAAATTATTTACTAGCCATTTATGTAAGCTGTCTTATCACTGATAGGATTTATTAAAGAAATCCATCCAAACTTTCATTCCCTCTAATGATTACATATATAGTGACATAGCAAATATTAAAAGCATAGATAGAAATTCATTGGAAATGATTTTACTATAGGAATGCATTGCAAATTATTTACTAGCCATTTATGTAAGCTGTCTTATCACTGATAGGATTTATTAAACAAATCCATCCAAACTTTCATTCCCTCTAATGATTACATATATAGTGACATAGCAAATATTAAAAGCATAGATAGAAATTCATTGGAAATGATTTTACTATAGGAATGCATTGCAAAATATTTACTAGCCATTTATGTAAGCTGTCTTATCACTGATAGGATTTATTAAAGAAATCCATCCAAACTTTCATTCCCTCTAATGATTACATATATAGTGACATAGCAAATATTAAAAGCATACATAGAAATACATTAGAAATGATTTTACTATAGGAATGCATTGCAAAATATTTAGTAGCCATTTATGTAAGCTGTCTTATCACTTATAGGATTTATTAAACGAATCCATCCAAACTTTCATTCCCTCTAATGATTACATATATAGTGACATAGCAAATATTAAAAGCATAGATAGAAATTCATTGGAAATGATTTTACTATAGGAATGCATTGCAAATTATTTACTAGCCATTTATGTAAGCTGTCTTATCACTGATAGGATTTATTAAAGAAATCCATCCAAACTTTCATTCCCTCTAATGATTACATATATAGTGACATAGCAAATATTAAAAGCATACATAGAAATACATTAGAAATGATTTTACTATAGGAATGCATTGCAAAATATTTAGTAGCCATTTATGTAAGCTGTCTTATCACTTATAGGATTTATTAAACGAATCCATCCAAACTTTCATTCCCTCTAATGATTACATATATAGTGACATAGCAAATATTAAAAGCATAGATAGAAATTCATTGGAAATGATTTTACTATAGGAATGCATTGCAAATTATTTACTAGCCATTTATGTAAGCTGTCTTATCACTGATAGGATTTATTAAAGAAATCCATCCAAACTTTCATTCCCTCTAATGATTACATATATAGTGACATAGCAAATATTAAAAGCATACATAGAAATACATTAGAAATGATTTTACTATAGGAATGCATTGCAAAATATTTAGTAGCCATTTATGTAAGCTGTCTTATCACTTATAGGATTTATTAAACGAATCCATCCAAACTTTCATTCCCTCTAATGATTACATATATAGTGACATAGCAAATATTAAAAGCATAGATAGAAATTCATTGGAAATGATTTTACTATAGGAATGCATTGCAAATTATTTACTAGCCATTTATGTAAGCTGTTTTATCACTGATAGGATTTATTAAAGAAATCCATCCAAACTTTCATTCCCTCTAATGATTACATATATAGTGACATAGCAAATATTAAAAGCATACATAGAAATACATTAGAAATGATTTTACTATAGGAATGCATTGCAAAATATTTAGTAGCCATTTATGTAAGCTGTCTTATCACTTATAGGATTTATTAAACAAATCCATCCAAACTTTCATTCCCTCTAATGATTACATATATAGTGACATAGCAAATATTAAAAGCATAGATAGAAATTCATTGGAAATGATTTTACTATAGGAATGCATTGCAAATTATTTACTAGCCATTTATGTAAGCTGTCTTATCACTGATAGGATTTATTAAAGAAATCCATCCAAACTTTCATTCCCTCTAATGATTACATATATAGTGACATAGCAAATATTAAAAGCATACATAGAAATACATTAGAAATGATTTTACTATAGGAATGCATTGCAAAATATTTAGTAGCCATTTATGTAAGCTGTCTTATCACTTATAGGATTTATTAAACGAATCCATCCAAACTTTCATTCCCTCTAATGATTACATATATAGTGACATAGCAAATATTAAAAGCATAGATAGAAATTCATTGGAAATGATTTTACTATAGGAATGCATTGCAAATTATTTACTAGCCATTTATGTAAGCTGTCTTATCACTGATAGGATTTATTAAAGAAATCCATCCAAACTTTCATTCCCTCTAATGATTACATATATAGTGACATAGCAAATATTAAAAGCATACATAGAAATACATTAGAAATGATTTTACTATAGGAATGCATTGCAAAATATTTAGTAGCCATTTATGTAAGCTGTCTTATCACTTATAGGATTTATTAAACGAATCCATCCAAACTTTCATTCCCTCTAATGATTACATATATAGTGACATAGCAAATATTAAAAGCATAGATAGAAATTCATTGGAAATGATTTTACTATAGGAATGCATTGCAAATTATTTACTAGCCATTTATGTAAGCTGTCTTATCACTGATAGGATTTATTAAAGAAATCCATCCAAACTTTCATTCCCTCTAATGATTACATATATAGTGACATAGCAAATATTAAAAGCATACATAGAAATACATTAGAAATGATTTTACTATAGGAATGCATTGCAAAATATTTAGTAGCCATTTATGTAAGCTGTCTTATCACTTATAGGATTTATTAAACGAATCCATCCAAACTTTCATTCCCTCTAATGATTACATATATAGTGACATAGCAAATATTAAAAGCATAGATAGAAATTCATTGGAAATGATTTTACTATAGGAATGCATTGCAAATTATTTACTAGCCATTTATGTAAGCTGTTTTATCACTGATAGGATTTATTAAAGAAATCCATCCAAACTTTCATTCCCTCTAATGATTACATATATAGTGACATAGCAAATATTAAAAGCATACATAGAAATACATTAGAAATGATTTTACTATAGGAATGCATTGCAAAATATTTAGTAGCCATTTATGTAAGCTGTCTTATCACTTATAGGATTTATTAAACAAATCCATCCAAACTTTCATTCCCTCTAATGATTACATATATAGTGACATAGCAAATATTAAAAGCATAGATAGAAATTCATTGGAAATGATTTTACTATAGGAATGCATTGCAAATTATTTACTAGCCATTTATGTAAGCTGTCTTATCACTGATAGGATTTATTAAAGAAATCCATCCAAACTTTCATTCCCTCTAATGATTACATATATAGTGACATAGCAAATATTAAAAGCATACATAGAAATACATTAGAAATGATTTTACTATAGGAATGCATTGCAAAATATTTAGTAGCCATTTATGTAAGCTGTCTTATCACTTATAGGATTTATTAAACGAATCCATCCAAACTTTCATTCCCTCTAATGATTACATATATAGTGACATAGCAAATATTAAAAGCATAGATAGAAATTCATTGGAAATGATTTTACTATAGGAATGCATTGCAAATTATTTACTAGCCATTTATGTAAGCTGTCTTATCACTGATAGGATTTATTAAAGAAATCCATCCAAACTTTCATTCCCTCTAATGATTACATATATAGTGACATAGCAAATATTAAAAGCATACATAGAAATACATTAGAAATGATTTTACTATAGGAATGCATTGCAAAATATTTAGTAGCCATTTATGTAAGCTGTCTTATCACTTATAGGATTTATTAAACAAATCCATCCAAACTTTCATTCCCTCTAATGATTACATATATAGTGACATAGCAAATATTAAAAGCATAGATAGAAATTCATTGGAAATGATTTTACTATAGGAATGCATTGCAAATTATTTACTAGCCATTTATGTAAGCTGTCTTATCACTGATAGGATTTATTAAAGAAATCCATCCAAACTTTCATTCCCTCTAATGATTACATATATAGTGACATAGCAAATATTAAAAGCATACATAGAAATACATTAGAAATGATTTTACTATAGGAATGCATTGCAAAATATTTAGTAGCCATTTATGTAAGCTGTCTTATCACTTATAGGATTTATTAAACGAATCCATCCAAACTTTCATTCCCTCTAATGATTACATATATAGTGACATAGCAAATATTAAAAGCATAGATAGAAATTCATTGGAAATGATTTTACTATAGGAATGCATTGCAAATTATTTACTAGCCATTTATGTAAGCTGTTTTATCACTGATAGGATTTATTAAAGAAATCCATCCAAACTTTCATTCCCTCTAATGATTACATATATAGTGACATAGCAAATATTAAAAGCATACATAGAAATACATTAGAAATGATTTTACTATAGGAATGCATTGCAAAATATTTAGTAGCCATTTATGTAAGCTGTCTTATCACTTATAGGATTTATTAAACAAATCCATCCAAACTTTCATTCCCTCTAATGATTACATATATAGTGACATAGCAAATATTAAAAGCATAGATAGAAATTCATTGGAAATGATTTTACTATAGGAATGCATTGCAAATTATTTACTAGCCATTTATGTAAGCTGTCTTATCACTGATAGGATTTATTAAAGAAATCCATCCAAACTTTCATTCCCTCTAATGATTACATATATAGTGACATAGCAAATATTAAAAGCATACATAGAAATACATTAGAAATGATTTTACTATAGGAATGCATTGCAAAATATTTAGTAGCCATTTATGTAAGCTGTCTTATCACTTATAGGATTTATTAAACGAATCCATCCAAACTTTCATTCCCTCTAATGATTACATATATAGTGACATAGCAAATATTAAAAGCATAGATAGAAATTCATTGGAAATGATTTTACTATAGGAATGCATTGCAAATTATTTACTAGCCATTTATGTAAGCTGTCTTATCACTGATAGGATTTATTAAAGAAATCCATCCAAACTTTCATTCCCTCTAATGATTACATATATAGTGACATAGCAAATATTAAAAGCATACATAGAAATACATTAGAAATGATTTTACTATAGGAATGCATTGCAAAATATTTAGTAGCCATTTATGTAAGCTGTCTTATCACTTATAGGATTTATTAAACGAATCCATCCAAACTTTCATTCCCTCTAATGATTACATATATAGTGACATAGCAAATATTAAAAGCATAGATAGAAATTCATTGGAAATGATTTTACTATAGGAATGCATTGCAAATTATTTACTAGCCATTTATGTAAGCTGTCTTATCACTGATAGGATTTATTAAAGAAATCCATCCAAACTTTCATTCCCTCTAATGATTACATATATAGTGACAGAGCAAATATTAAAAGCATAGATAGAAATTCATTGGAAATGATTTTACTATAGGAATGCATTGCAAATTATTTACTAGCCATTTATGTAAGCTGTCTTATCACTGATAGGATTTATTAAAGAAATCCATCCAAGCTTTCATTCCCTCTAATGATTACATATATAGTGACATAGCAAATATTAAAAGCATAGATAGAAATTCATTGGTAATGATTTTACTATAGGAATGCATTGCAAATTATTTACTAGCCATTTATGTAAGCTGTCTTATCACTGATAGGATTTATTAAAGAAATCCATCCAAACTTTCATTCCCTCTAATGATTACATATATAGTGACAGAGCAAATATTAAAAGCATAGATAGAAATTCATTGGAAATGATTTTACTATAGGAATGCATTGCAAATTATTTACTAGCCATTTATGTAAGCTGTCTTATCACTGATAGGATTTATTAAAGAAATCCATCCAAGCTTTCATTCCCTCTAATGATTACATATATAGTGACATAGCAAATATTAAAAGCATAGATAGAAATTCATTGGTAATGATTTTACTATAGGAATGCATTGCAAATTATTTACTAGCCATTTATGTAAGCTGTCTTATCACTGATAGGATTTATTAAAGAAATCCATCCAAACTTTCATTCCCTCTAATGATTACATATATAGTGACAGAGCAAATATTAAAAGCATAGATAGAAATTCATTGGAAATGATTTTACTATAGGAATGCATTGCAAATTATTTACTAGCCATTTATGTAAGCTGTCTTATCACTGATAGGATTTATTAAAGAAATCCATCCAAGCTTTCATTCCCTCTAATGATTACATATATAGTGACATAGCAAATATTAAAAGCATAGATAGAAATTCATTGGTAATGATTTTACTATAGGAATGCATTGCAAATTATTTACTAGCCATTTATGTAAGCTGTCTTATCACTGATAGGATTTATTAAAGAAATCCATCCAAGCTTTCATTCCCTCTAATGATTACATATATAGTGACAGAGCAAATATTAAAAGCATAGATAGAAATTCATTGGAAATGATTTTACTATAGGAATGCATTGCAAATTATTTACTAGCCATTTATGTAAGCTGTCTTATCACTGATAGGATTTATTAAAGAAATCCATCCAAGCTTTCATTCCCTCTAATGATTACATATATAGTGACATAGCAAATATTAAAAGCATAGATAGAAATTCATTGGAAATGATTTTACTATAGGAATGCATTGCAAATTATTTACTAGCCATTTATGTAAGCTGTCTTATCACTGATAGGATTTATTAAAGAAATCCATCCAAACTTTCATTCCCTCTAATGATTACATATATAGTGACAGAGCAAATATTAAAAGCATAGATAGAAATTCATTGGAAATGATTTTACTATAGGAATGCATTGCAAATTATTTACTAGCCATTTATGTAAGCTGTCTTATCACTGATAGGATTTATTAAAGAAATCCATCCAAGCTTTCATTCCCTCTAATGATTACATATATAGTGACATAGCAAATATTAAAAGCATAGATAGAAATTCATTGGTAATGATTTTACTATAGGAATGCATTGCAAATTATTTACTAGCCATTTATGTAAGCTGTCTTATCACTGATAGGATTTATTAAAGAAATCCATCCAAACTTTCATTCCCTCTAATGATTACATATATAGTGACATAGCAAATATTAAAAGCATACATAGAAATACATTAGAAATGATTTTACTATAGGAATGCATTGCAAATTATTTACTAGCCATTTATGTAAGCTGTCTTATCACTGATAGGATTTATTAAAGAAATCCATCCAAACTTTCATTCCCTCTAATGATTACATATATAGTGACATAGCAAATATTAAAAGCATAGATAGAAATTCATTGGAAATGATTTTACTATAGGAATGCATTGCAAATTATTTACTAGCCATTTATGTAAGCTGTCTTATCACTGATAGGATTTATTAAAGAAATCCATCCAAACTTTCATTCCCTCTAATGATTACATATATAGTGACATAGCAAATATTAAAAGCATAGATAGAAATTCATTGGAAATGATTTTACTATAGGAATGCATTGCAAATTATTTACTAGCCATTTATGTAAGCTGTCTTATCACTGATAGGATTTATTAAAGAAATCCATCCAAACTTTCATTCCCTCTAATGATTACATATATAGTGACATAGCAAATATTAAAAGCATAGATAGAAATTCATTGGAAATGATTTTACTATAGGAATGCATTGCAAATTATTTACTAGCCATTTATGTAAGCTGTCTTATCACTGATAGGATTTATTAAAGAAATCCATCCAAACTTTCATTCCCTCTAATGATTACATATATAGTGACATAGCAAATATTAAAAGCATAGATAGAAATTCATTGGAAATGATTTTACTATAGGAATGCATTGCAAATTATTTACTAGCCATTTATGTAAGCTGTCTTATCACTGATAGGATTTATTAAAGAAATCCATCCAAACTTTCATTCCCTCTAATGATTACATATATAGTGACATAGCAAATATTAAAAGCATAGATAGAAATTCATTGGAAATGATTTTACTATAGGAATGCATTGCAAATTATTTACTAGCCATTTATGTAAGCTGTCTTATCACTGATAGGATTTATTAAAGAAATCCATCCAAACTTTCATTCCCTCTAATGATTACATATATAGTGACATAGCAAATATTAAAAGCATAGATAGAAATTCATTGGAAATGATTTTACTATAGGAATGCATTGCAAATTATTTACTAGCCATTTATGTAAGCTGTCTTATCACTGATAGGATTTATTAAAGAAATCCATCCAAACTTTCATTCCCTCTAATGATTACATATATAGTGACATAGCAAATATTAAAAGCATAGATAGAAATTCATTGGAAATGATTTTACTATAGGAATGCATTGCAAATTATTTACTAGCCATTTATGTAAGCTGTCTTGTCACTGATAGGATTTATTAAAGAAATCCATCCAAACTTTCATTCCCTCTAATGATTACATATATAGTGACAGAGCAAATATTAAAAGCATAGATAGAAATTCATTGGAAATGATTTTACTATAGGAATGCATTGCAAATTATTTACTAGCCATTTATGTAAGCTGTCTTATCACTGATAGGATTTATTAAAGAAATCCATCCAAACTTTCATTCCCTCTAATGATTACATATATAGTGACAGAGCAAATATTAAAAGCATAGATAGAAATTCATTGGAAATGATTTTACTATAGGAATGCATTGCAAATTATTTACTAGCCATTTATGTAAGCTGTCTTATCACTGATAGGATTTATTAAAGAAATCCATCCAAACTTTCATTCCCTCTAATGATTACATATATAGTGACATAGCAAATATTAAAAGCATAGATAGAAATTCATTGGAAATGATTTTACTATAGGAATGCATTGCAAATTATTTACTAGCCATTTATGTAAGCTGTCTTATCACTGATAGGATTTATTAAAGAAATCCATCCAAACTTTCATTCCCTCTAATGATTACATATATAGTGACATAGCAAATATTAAAAGCATAGATAGAAATTTATTGGAAATGATTTTACTATAGGAATGCATTGCAAATTATTTACTAGCCATTTATGTAAGCTGTCTTATCACTGATAGGATTTATTAAAGAAATCCATCCAAACTTTCATTCCCTCTAATGATTACATATATAGTGACATAGCAAATATTAAAAGCATAGATAGAAATTCATTGGAAATGATTTTACTATAGGAATGCATTGCAAATTATTTACTAGCCATTTATGTAAGCTGTCTTGTCACTGATAGGATTTATTAAAGAAATCCATCCAAACTTTCATTCCCTCTAATGATTACATATATAGTGACATAGCAAATATTAAAAGCATAGATAGAAATTCATTGGAAATGATTTTACTATAGGAATGCATTGCAAATTATTTACTAGCCATTTATGTAAGCTGTCTTGTCACTGATAGGATTTATTAAACAAATCCATCCAAACTTTCATTCCCTCTAATGATTACATATATAGTGACATAGCAAATATTAAAAGCATACATAGAAATTCATTGGAAATGATTTTACTATAGGAATGCATTGCAAATTATTTACTAGCCATTTATGTAAGCTGTCTTATCACTGATAGGATTTATTAAAGAAATCCATCCAAACTTTCATTCCCTCTAATGATTACATATATAGTGACAGAGCAAATATTAAAAGCATAGATAGAAATTCATTGGAAATGATTTTACTATAGGAATGCATTGCAAATTATTTACTAGCCATTTATGTAAGCTGTCTTATCACTGATAGGATTTATTAAAGAAATCCATCCAAGCTTTCATTCCCTCTAATGATTACATATATAGTGACATAGCAAATATTAAAAGCATAGATAGAAATTCATTGGAAATGATTTTACTATAGGAATGCATTGCAAATTATTTACTAGCCATTTATGTAAGCTGTCTTATCACTGATAGCGTTTATTAAACAAATCCATCCAAACTTTCATTCCCTCTAATGATTACCTGTAAGTGTGCAGTGAATAGTTTTCAACCTGATCTACTTTCAATTTCTGTTTCAATGCTCATGCATAGATTAATAATTTTGATAAGTGGGTCAGGCTAATAACTTTTCATTCCTCTTCATATATAGCAGATATTAAAAGCTTTAATTGAAATGTATTGCAAATTATTTTAATATTTGTATATGTAATCTTTGACATCATATGTAAAATTCATTAAATAAATATATCAATCAGCCATTAATGATTAAATATTTGCCACTGTTAATAAGAAAAGCATATTTAAGAAAAGCATATTTAAGAATTAAATAAAAGGAGATGCCATGCCAGAATGTTGCTTGATTATTGATTAATTTATATTTTTTATGACTTATCAACCCTTAGCAGTGTATTTAAAGCCAGAAAATATTTTTAGATTGTAAGAATTATTTTTTTTTGTGATAATAATGGTTTAGTGATACAGGTCTTACTAATTAACCCATAGCTTGAGGGAGAAGATGTGGATTCATACCTAATCAGAATTTGATAAACAAACAAGGAATTTTAATGCAGATATGAAGTAGGGGATCAATTCCATATTACAATCAATATATAAACTGATCCCTCATTTTGTGGGCACAGTAGTTTCTATACATTTATATTCCAGAGAATATAAATACATCTGAAAGAGATGCCTGTGTAGCTTATCAGTATTTCATTAACTTGTTTCCTATGGATTATCAACCCTTTGCAGGTTATTTAAAGCCAGAAAATATTTTAAGAACTTCCTGGTTTTAGTGATACTCGTCTTACTAATTAACCCATAGCTGAAGCAGGAAAATGTGGATTCATACCTTTTCCCAAAGGTATTTGCACATATGTGAATATAATGAACCGAACTGAAATTGGAAATTGGCTCTGTGATTAACAATTCCAAGTCATTACCCATTACACCATGCACACATCCAAACTTACAGTACATGATATTTCCAAGTGGTCACCCATCTAGTTACTGACCAGGCTTGGTGTTGCTTAACAACTTTAGTTATCATACAAGAACTGGTGAATATGAACTGATATCGTTCCTTTACTGATCCCCTTTCCACTGGAAGATTTGAGAAAACTAGCAAGAAACTATCCTGACCTTACAGAAAATTGGTGACACCTATATTTGGTGAGTGTTTGGGTGCAAGGAAAGGTTTGTTGTCAGGACTAGAATTAAATGATAATTAAGAGGGTTACATTAAAAATGGCAATCTTTAAATTAAAGTTTTATTTTAACAGGTTTTAGCATTCAGTGTGTATATTGTGCATTTAAAAGGAGGTCAGAAGAGATTGGCTTTGGCCAGGCAGTAAAGATGTTACTATGAGAATGCATTAAAAATGAAGTATATATATATATATATATATATATATATATATATATATATATATATATATATATATATATATATATATATACACGTGTTTTAGTGGGCTCAGCAGTGTTCAATCTGCTTGTCTGAAATGCTTTGGTGATACTTTAGTGTGTATCCTACCACCACATTTGTCTCTTACATTATTAAGGCATTGTCCCAACTTTTTTTCTCGATATGATAAGACATTCAGAATGTTCTTATTTAAAGGATTCAAATATCTTTTTCATGATCTTTTA
Organism: Acanthosepion lycidas; assembly: GCA_963932145.1. Classification (NCBI taxonomy): domain Eukaryota; kingdom Metazoa; phylum Mollusca; class Cephalopoda; order Sepiida; family Sepiidae; genus Acanthosepion; species Acanthosepion lycidas. Next base: position 95,388,443 of record OZ010599.1, read on the forward strand.
GTTAAATTTCTTATTTTATAATTTTTTGGGAATTTTAGTTAAATGGCATCCGTTCTTCCGATTTTAGTTTTCCCCTTGTGCTAGATAATGTACGATACAAATGTGGTGGCAGAATATAATGATTAGTATGACACATGATAAAGCAGCATCAATGTTTTTATGAAGATTTTAAAAAAGCATTTCCAAAATGATTTCATTCATAATAAGTTCTTACAATACAAGTATTATTTGATTTTTGCAAGAATTTCTATAACAATGTGTTTTTCACCACAAAAAGATACTAAAATTTCCTATACTAATTATGGTTACTTACTGACGCAAGATGAACAAAATTTTCAACCAAAATTTCAAATGTTCTAAAAAGGATTAAAAAATATAATAATCAAACCCTCTGAATAATAACAAAGATTTTGACAATAAAATTTTGTTTTTATTTTGGAGCATTTTTTCATCATATATGCAAATTTTTTAGTGAATTCTTTGAGGTACTTATATATTATAAGCAGACCAATTAAATTAAGTAGTGTTGATTTTACTATAGGAATGCATTGTAAATCAGAAAGAAAGGGATTGTCAGTGGTCAGGAATGAATGCAAGCATTATTGATAGAATAGGGCTATTATATGTATAATGTAAATGCATTGCTAACGATTTCATTATAGGAATGCATTAAAAACCAGGAAGAAAGGGATTGTCAGTGGTCAGGAATTAATGAAAATATTACTGATAGAATAGGGCTATTGTATGTATAATGTAAATGCATTGCTAATGATTTTACTATAGGAATGCATTGAAAATCAGGAAGAAAGGCATTGTCAGTGGTCAGGAAAGAATGAAAATATTACTGATAGAATTGGGCTATTATGTGAATAACATTCATATCCTTGCAATGCAATTATTGGAAGTAACAGCTGACATGACTCACATACTGTTAAGTAATAAACAATATCAAATGTCACACCCTATCATAAAAACCATATTGTAATTGCAATATTTGGAATGCATTTTATGATTATTCTCCATTGTCTTCCTCCCTATTTAATATTATTTTCTTTGTAAGTGGTTGATCGTACTGAAAGTGAAAATGTTATACAGACCCAAGTGATCAGCGTTTACCATGGGAGACTGGAGAGATGACCTTTTAGTGATTCTCTTCAAAATGCCTGGTTTGTCATTTAAACTGGCATTGGATTTGTCATCCATCTGCAAAACTTTTCATCAAGCCACAATGTCGAATGGTATGGGCAGTTGATTGTCCTTGGGATAATGGCAGTGACATTCAACTCTCTTGACCTTCTTCAAAGAATGGCTCAGATCGTAACTGAAAACATGTCCATACAATAGACAGTTTCAGATTGACTTACACAAGACTGCTTACTTAATTTTAATTATCTGTACTTTACATTTTTCCTTGAATTTCTGCAATGGGGAGTTATCAATAATTATATTCAAACGAAATGACTGATTTTGTTTTATGGCTTATCAACCCCTTGTGGATTATTTAAAGCCAAAACATATTTTGGATTATAGGAATAATTTTATATTTATTTTATTTTTTTTGCAAATAATGATTTTTCCAGATACCTGTCCTACTATTTAAGCCATAGCTTGGGGAAGATGGATTCTTGGGGAAGGGACTGCAGAGTGAAAAATGTTATCACTCACAAGGCAATGTAAATAATTTTAAACTTTGACATGCCTGGAAAGTGAGTAGGCAGATCCAGCCCAGAAATGGCAGCAATACTCCATTTTGGGTCTAATCTGATTCTTGTAAAGATGAAACGTGGCAGAAGGAGTCGGACACTTTTTGGAGCTGCCAAGGAACTAACCATAATTTTCTGTTCATTTTTTTTTATTTTTAAATATCCGGATATTTAAAAAAAAAAAAAAAAAAAAAAAAAAAAGACCATAAAATTATGTTTATATATATATATATATATATATATATTGAAGGAAAGACGTATGACAAAGCGTAAAAGTTTTTCCTTACAACTTCATCAGACTAGCTTTGTTTACATGGACATGAATGAGATGTTGGAAATTTTAAATTTTAAAAAAGAAATTTAAATTTAAATTTTTTTTATAAGTGTTTTACATATATAGTCTAGCCAATTTATTTAGATTTATTTTCTTTCCATCATTTTTGTTATTAAATATCCCACACTGTGATAACAGAAGATCTGCTAAGAATGGTGATACATAAAAACCCAGATGCAAATTTACTGTAGATGAATTAGTGATTAAAGCACTTACTAGACATCTTAGTGAATTATTTTCTCTTTTAATTAGACTAATATTTTCTTTAAATCAAAATTGTGGTCAGTCTCATTACGGTGAGTAACTAATGCATTTGATGTGTTCTTTCATACATCTTTCCTCCAAAATTGTTCTTGATATATAAAAATATATATTGTTAACACACACACACACACATATATATATATATATATATATATATATATATATATATATATATATATATATATATATATATATATATATATATATATATATATATATATATATATATATTATAAACGAAGATTTTGTACCACAGAATTTAAATATGGCTTTGAAAAATTTTTGTCAACAGAGCATTTATGGTTTTTAAAAGCTGTTACATCAAGCTTCATCAACCACAGGCAGAAAGAGATTTTTTTTTCCTTCTCTGTGTCTCCTGGGTAAGTTGGAAGTAATTTTATTTCAATGTTTTATACTCACTAGCAGCTTATTTACACTCATTTGTTTGTTTTTAGTAATGAATTTATTTTAATCATGGCTCCTCATTTAACCCTAATGACTAGCTTTTTTATCATTTTCAAAGCCATATATAATAATTTTTACATGTGGACAACACCAGTTGAGATACAGCCGCATTGAAACAAGAATGCAGCTTTGTAGTGAGCAAGCTGTTTTTGTCCGTATGAAAAAATTATAATACATAATTTTGGCTCTACTCTCGGTGTTCAGGGAATCGCAAAATTTGAAATTCAGCAAAAGTGAATGACATCACTGCAAGAATCAACAATATTTTGGTTATGATAATCAGACAAAGCTTTAATGCCTTTTTCCTCATATGGGTCTGTCTCTCACTCTGGTAAGATAACACTAATTATAAGCTGAACATACTCTTTTTCACTTTGTTGAATTAATAAGAATGAATATTTCTAAAGAATTAATGGATTTTATTTTTTAATCCAACATATCTTTAGTAGTTCAAATGTTATATTTAGTGGGTAGATGCCCCATTTTATTTTAAACAGTATTTATTTTGTTTATCTGCCTGCACATTCGAGAAATATTATTAAAGGAAATGCGCACTCTAGCAGCATTCCCCTTTGCAGAAGCTACCACAATCTCATCTGGCAGCTTTGACCATGATGAGTTTCACAATCAATCAAGATTCTATTTGCCTTTAAAGCTCATTCGCTCGTTCAGATTTTCTCACAAAGCATATCTGCTTAGTCTTCCATCTGAAACGTAAACAAAGCAATTTCTAAAGAATGAATTTTATATTTTAATCAGTCATATTTTGTCAGTTTGTCTAAATTAGCGTTTTAATACGAATGAATATACAAGAATATAAGATGAAGAGTATTAAATAATAATAAAAATAATACTAATGACTACGATAATATTAATAATGCTGATAAAAATGGGAACTTTCAAGAAAGGGAGATATCAATGACTATATGATGATAAGAATTATGACTAAAGAGAAAAAGTAAAAAAAAAATGTGTCAATAAATATAAATACAGTAAATAAAACATCTATATCAATACATATACATGGTATGAAAATAATAATGAAAAGTAATAGTAATTAAAATAGTAAAGAAAAGAAATGGTAATAGGTATAGTAAGGAAAAATAAGAATGAAAAGTAATAGTAATTAAAATAGTAAAGAAAAGAAATGGTAATGGATATAGTAAGGAAAATAGTAATGAAAAGTAATAGTAATTAAAATAGTAAAGAAAAGAAATGGTAATGGATATAGTAAGGAAAATAGTAATGAAAAGTAATAGTAATTAAAATAGTAAAGAAAAGAAATGGTAATGGATATAGTAAGGAAAATAATAATGAAAAGTAATAGTAATTAAAATAGTAAAGAAAAGAAATGGTAATAGATATAGTAAGGAAAAATAAGAATGAAAAGTAATAGTAATTAAAATAGTAAAGAAAAGAAATGGTAATGGATATAGTAATGAAAAGTAATAGTAATTAAAATAGTAAAGAAAAGAAATGGTAATGGATATAGTAAGGAAAATAGTAATGAAAAGTAATAGTAATTAAAATAGTAAAGAAAAGAAATGGTAATGAATATAGTAAGGAAAATAGTAAAGAAAAGTAATAGTAATTAAAATAGTAAAGAAAAGAAATGGTAATGGATATAGTAAGGAAAATAGTAATGAAAAGTAATAGTAATTAAAATAGTAAAGAAAAGAAATGGTAATGGATATAGTAAGGAAAATAGTAATGAAAAGTAATAGTAATTAAAATAGTAAAGAAAAGGAATGGTAATAGATATAGTAAGGAAAATAATAATGAAGAGTAATAGTAATTAAAATAGTAAAGAAAAGAAATGGTAATGGATATAGTAATGAAAAGTAATAGTAATTAAAATAGTAAAGAAAAGGAATGGTAATAGATATAGTAAGGAAAATAGTAATGAAAAGTAATAGTAATTAAAATAGTAAAGAAAAGAAATGGTAACGGATATAGTAAGGAAAATAGTAATGAAAAGTAATAGTAATTAAAATAGTAAAGAAAAGAAATGGTAATGGATATAGTAAGTAAAAGTAATAGTAATTAAAATAGTAAAGAAAAGAAATGGTAATGGATATAGTAAGGAAAATAGTAATGAAAAGTAATAGTAATTAAAATAGTAAAGAAAAGAAATGGTAATGGATATAGTAAGGAAAATAGTAATGAAAAGTAATAGTAATTAAAATAGTAAAGAAAAGAAATGGTAATGGATATAGTAAGGAAAATAGTAATGAAAAGTAATAGTAATTAAAATAGTAAAGAAAAGAAATGGTAATGGATATAGTAAGTAAAAGTAATAGTAATTAAAATAGTAAAGAAAAGAAATGGTAATGGATATAGTAAGGAAAATAGTAATGAAAAGTAATAGTAATTAAAATAGTAAAGAAAAGAAATGGTAATGGATATAGTAAGGAAAATAGTAATGAAAAGTAATAGTAATTAAAATAGTAAAGAAAAGAAATGGTAATGGATATAGTAAGGAAAATAGTAATGAAAAGTAATAGTAATTAAAATAGTAAAGAAAAGGAATGGTAATGGATATAGTAAGGAAAATAGTAATGAAAAGTAATAGTAATTAAAATAGTAAAGAAAAGAAATGGTAATGGATATAGTAAGTAAAAGTAATAGTAATTAAAATAGTAAAGAAAAGAAATGGTAATGGATATAGTAAGGAAAAGTAATAGTAATTAAAATAGTAAAGAAAAGAAATGGTAATGGATATAGTAAGGAAAATAGTAATGAAAAGTAATAGTAATTAAAATAGTAAAGAAAAGAAATGGTAATGGATATAGTAAGGAAAATAGTAATGAAAAGTAATAGTAATTAAAATAGTAAAGAAAAGAAATGGTAATGGATATAGTAAGGAAAATAGTAATGAAAAGTAATAGTAATTAAAATAGTAAAGAAAAGAAATGGTAATGGATATAGTAAGGAAAATAATAATGAAAAGTAATAGTAATTAAAATAGTAAAGAAAAGAAATGGTAATAGATATAGTAAGGAAAAATAAGAATGAAAAGTAATAGTAATTAAAATAGTAAAGAAAAGAAATGGTAATGGATATAGTAATGAAAAGTAATAGTAATTAAAATAGTAAAGAAAAGAAATGGTAATGGATATAGTAAGGAAAATAGTAATGAAAAGTAATAGTAATTAAAATAGTAAAGAAAAGAAATGGTAATGGATATAGTAAGGAAAATAGTAATGAAAAGTAATAGTAATTAAAATAGTAAAGAAAAGAAATGGTAATGGATATAGTAAGGAAAATAGTAATGAAAAGTAATAGTAATTAAAATAGTAAAGAAAAGAAATGGTAATGGATATAGTAAGGAAAATAATAATGAAAAGTAATAGTAATTAAAATAGTAAAGAAAAGAAATGGTAATAGATATAGTAAGGAAAAATAAGAATGAAAAGTAATAGTAATTAAAATAGTAAAGAAAAGAAATGGTAATGGATATAGTAATGAAAAGTAATAGTAATTAAAATAGTAAAGAAAAGAAATGGTAATGGATATAGTAAGGAAAATAGTAATGAAAAGTAATAGTAATTAAAATAGTAAAGAAAAGAAATGGTAATGGATATAGTAAGGAAAATAGTAATGAAAAGTAATAGTAATTAAAATAGTAAAGAAAAGAAATGGTAATGGATATAGTAAGGAAAATAGTAATGAAAAGTAATAGTAATTAAAATAGTAAAGAAAAGAAATGGTAATGGATATAGTAAGGAAAATAGTAATGAAAAGTAATAGTAATTAAAATAGTAAAGAAAAGAAATGGTAATGGATATAGTAAGGAAAATAGTAATGAAAAGTAATAGTAATTAAAATAGTAAAGAAAAGGAATGGTAATAGATATAGTAAGGAAAATAATAATGAAGAGTAATAGTAATTAAAATAGTAAAGAAAAGAAATGGTAATGGATATAGTAATGAAAAGTAATAGTAATTAAAATAGTAAAGAAAAGAAATGGTAATGGATATAGTAAGGAAAATAGTAATGAAAAGTAATAGTAATTAAAATAGTAAAGAAAAGAAATGGTAATGGATATAGTAAGGAAAATAGTAATGAAAAGTAATAGTAATTAAAATAGTAAAGAAAAGGAATGGTAATAGATATAGTAAGGAAAATAATAATGAAGAGTAATAGTAATTAAAATAGTAAAGAAAAGAAATGGTAATGGATATAGTAAGGAAAAGTAATAGTAATTAAAATAGTAAAGAAAAGAAATGGTAATGGATATAGTAAGGAAAATAGTAATGAAAAGTAATAGTAATTAAAATAGTAAAGAAAAGAAATGGTAATGGATATAGTAAGGAAAATAGTAATGAAAAGTAATAGTAATTAAAATAGTAAAGAAAAGAAATGGTAATGGATATAGTAAGGAAAAGTAATAGTAATTAAAATAGTAAAGAAAAGAAATGGTAATGGATATAGTAAGGAAAATAGTAATGAAAAGTAATAGTAATTAAAATAGTAAAGAAAAGAAATGGTAATGGATATAGTAATGAAAATAGTAATGAAAAGTAATAGTAATTAAAATAGTAAAGAAAAGAAATGGTAATGGATATAGTAAGGAAAATAATAATGAAAAGTAATAGTAATTAAAATAGTAAAGAAAAGAAATGGTAATAGATATAGTAAGGAAAATCATAATGAAAAGGAATAGTAATTAAAATAGTAAAGAAAAGAAATGGTAATAGATATAGTAAGGAAAATCATAATGAAAAGTAATAGTAATTAAAATAGTAAAGAAAAGGAATGGTAATAGATATAGTAAGGAAAATAATAATGAAAAGTAATAGTAATTAAAATAGTAAAGAAAAGAAATGGTAATGGATATAGTAAGGAAAAGTAATAGTAATTAAAATAGTAAAGAAAAGAAATGGTAATGGATATAGTAAGGAAAATAGTAATGAAAAGTAATAGTAATTAAAATAGTAAAGAAAAGAAATGGTAATGGATATAGTAAGGAAAATAGTAATGAAAAGTAATAGTAATTAAAATAGTAAAGAAAAGAAATGGTAATGGATATAGTAAGGAAAATAATAATGAAAAGTAATAGTAATTAAAATAGTAAAGAAAAGAAATGGAAATAGATATAGTAAGGAAAATAATAATGAAAAGTAATAGTAATTAAAATAGTAAAGAAAAGAAATGGTAATGGATATAGTAAGGAAAAGTAATAGTAATTAAAATAGTAAAGAAAAGAAATGGTAATGGATATAGTAAGGAAAATAGTAATGAAAAGTAATAGTAATTAAAATAGTAAAGAAAAGAAATGGTAATAGATATAGTAAGGAAAATAATAATGAAAAGTAATAGTAATTAAAATAGTAAAGAAAAGAAATGGTAATGGATATAGTAAGGAAAAGTAATAGTAATTAAAATAGTAAAGAAAAGAAATGGTAATGGATATAGTAAGGAAAATAGTAATGAAAAGTAATAGTAATTAAAATAGTAAAGAAAAGAAATGGTAATAGATATAGTAAGGAAAATAATAATGAAAAGTAATAGTAATTAAAATAGTAAAGAAAAGAAATGGTAATGGATATAGTAAGGAAAAGTAATAGTAATTAAAATAGTAAAGAAAAGAAATGGTAATGGATATAGTAAGGAAAATAGTAATGAAAAGTAATAGTAATTAAAATAGTAAAGAAAAGAAATGGTAATGGATATAGTAAGGAAAAGTAATAGTAATTAAAATAGTAAAGAAAAGAAATGGTAATGGATATAGTAAGGAAAATAGTAATGAAAAGTAATAGTAATTAAAATAGTGAAGAAAAGAAATGGTAATGGATATAGTAAGGAAAATAGTAATGAAAAGTAATAGTAATTAAAATAGTAAAGAAAAGAAATGGTAATGGATATAGTAAGGAAAATAGTAATGAAAAGTAATAGTAATTAAAATAGTAAAGAAAAGAAATGGTAATGGATATAGTAAGGAAAATAATAATGAAAAGTAATAGTAATTAAAATAGTAAAGAAAAAAATGGTAATGGATATAGTAAGGAAAATAGTAATGAAAAGTAATAGTAATTAAAATAGTAAAGAAAAGAAATGGTAATGGATATAGTAAGGAAAAGTAAGAATGAAAAGGAATAGTAATTAAAATAGTAAAGAAAAGAAATGGTAATGGATATAGTAAGGAAAATAGTAATGAAAAGTAATAGTAATTAAAATAGTAAAGAAAAGAAATGGTAATGGATATAGTAAGGAAAATAATAATGAAAAGTAATAGTAATTAAAATAGTAAAGAAAAAAATGGTAATGGATATAGTAAGGAAAATAGTAATGAAAAGTAATAGTAATTAAAATAGTAAAGAAAAGAAATGGTAATGTATATAGTAAGGAAAAATAAGAATGAAAAGTAATAGTAATTAAAATAGTAAAGAAAAGAAATGGTAATGGATATAGTAAGGAAAATAATAATGAAAAGTAATAGTAATTAAAATAGTAAAGAAAAGAATTGGTAATAGATATAGTAAGGAAAATAATAATGAAAAGTAATCGTAATTAAAATAGTAAAGAAAAGAAATGGTAATGGATATAGTAAGGAAAATAGTGATGAAAAGTAATAGTAATTAAAATAGCAAAGAAAAGTAATAGTAATTAAAATAGTAAAGAAAAGAAATGGTAATGCATATAGTAAGGAAAATAATAATGAAAAGTAATAGTAATTAAAATAGTAAAGAAAAGAAATGGTAATGGATATAGTAAGGAAAATAGTAAGGAAAAGTAATAGTAATTAAAATAGTAAAGAAAAGAAATGGTAATGGATATAGTAAGAAAAATAGTAATGAAAAGTAATAGTAATTAAAATAGTAAAGAAAAGAAATGGTAATGGATATAGTAATGAAAAGTAATAGTAATTAAAATAGTAAAGAAAAGAAATGGTAATGGATATAGTAAGGAAAATAGTAAGGAAAAGTAATAGTAATTAAAATAGTAAAGAAAAGAAATGGTAATAGATATAGGAAGGAAAATAGTAATGAAAAGTAATAGTAATTAAAACAGTAAAGAAAAAAATGGTAATGGATATAGTAAGGAAAATAGTAATGAAAAGTAATAGTAATTAAAATAGTAAAGAAAAGAAATGGTAATGGATATAGTAAGGAAAAGTAATAGTAATTAAAATAGTAAAGAAAAGAAATGGTAATGGATATAGTAAGGAAAATAGTAATGAAAAGTAATAGTAATTAAAATAGTAAAGAAAAGAAATGGTAATGGATATAGTAAGGAAAAATAAGAATCAAAAGTAATAGTAATTAAAATAGTAAAGAAAAGAAATGGTAATAGATATAGTAAGGAAAATAATAATGAAAAGTAATAGTAATTAAAATAGTAAAGAAAAAAATGGTAATGGATACAGTAAGGAAAAGTAATAGTAATTAAAATAGTAAAGAAAAGAAATGGTAATGGATATAGTAAGGAAAAATAAGAATGAAAAGTAATAGTAATTAAAACTGTAAAGAAAAGAAATGGTAATGGATATAGTAAGGAAAAAAGTAATGAAAAGTAATAGTAATTAAAATAGTGAAGAAAAGAAATGGTAATGGATATAGTAAGGAAAATAATAATGAAAAGTAATAGTAATTAAAATAGTAAAGAAAAAAATGGTAATGGATATAGTAAGGAAAATAGTAATGAAAAGTAATAGTAATTAAAATAGTAAAGAAAAGAAATGGTAATGGATATAGTAAGGAAAATAATAATGAAAAGTAATAGTAATTAAAATAGTAAAGAAAAAAATGGCAATGGATATAGTAAGGAAAATAGTAATGAAAAGTAATAGTAATTAAAATAGTAAAGAAAAGAAATGGTAATGGATATAGTAAGGAAAAATAAGAATGAAAAGTAATAGTAATTAAAATAGTAAAGAAAAGAAATGGTAATGGATATAGTAAGGAAAATAATAATGAAAATAATAGTAATTAAAATAGTAAAGAAAAGAAATGGTAATAGATATAGTAAGGAAAATAATAATGAAAAGTAATCGTAATTAAAATAGTAAAGAAAAGAAATGGTAATGGATATAGTAAGGAAAATAGTGATGAAAAGTAATAGTAATTAAAATAGTAAAGAAAAGAAATGGTAATGGATATAGTAATGAAAATAGTAATGAAAAGTAATAGTAATTAAAATAGTAAAGAAAAGAAATGGTAATGCATATAGTAAGGAAAATAATAAAGAAAAGTAATAGTAATTAAAATAGTAAAGAAAAGAAATGGTAATGGATATAGTAAGAAAAATAGTAATGAAAAGTAATAGTAATTAAAATAGTAAAGAAAAGAAATGGTAATGGATATAGTAATGAAAAGTAATAGTAATTAAAATAGTAAAGAAAAGAAATGGTAATGGATATAGTAAGGAAAATAGTAAGGAAAAGTAACAGTAATTAAAATAGTAAAGAAAAGAAATGGTAATAGATATAGTAAGGAAAATAGTAATGAAAAGTAATAGTAATTAAAATAGTAAAGAAAAGAAATGGTAATGGAAATAGTAAGGAAAAGTAATAGTAATTAAAATAGTAAGGAAAAGAAATGGTAATAGATATAGTAAGGAAAAGTAATAGTAATTAAAATAGTAAAGAAAGGAAATGGTAATGGATATAGTAAGGAAAATAGTAAGGAAAAGTAATAGTAATTAAAATAGTAAAGAAAAGAAATGGTAATGGATATAGTAAGGAAAAGTAATAGTAATTAAAATAGTAAAGAAAAGAAATGGCAATGGATATAGTAAGGAAAATAATAATGAAAAGTAATAGTAATTAAAATAGTAAAGAAAAGAAATGGTAATGGATATAGTAAGGAAAATAGTAATGAAAAGTAATAGTAATTAAAATAGTAAAGAAAAGAAATGGCAATGGATATAGTAAGGAAAATAATAATGAAAAGTAATAGTAATTAAAATAGTAAAGAAAAGAAATGGTAATAGATATATAAGGAAAATAGTAATGAAAAGTAATAGTAATTAAAATAGTAAAGAAAAGAAATGGTAATGGATATAGTAAGGAAAATAGTAATGAAAAGTAATAGTAATTAAAATAGTAAAGAAAAGAAATGGTAATAGATATAGTAAGGAAAATAGTAATGAAAAGTAATAGTAATTAAAATAGTAAAGAAAAGAAATGGTAATGGATATAGTAAGGAAAATAGTAATGAAAAGTAATAGTAATTAAAATAGTAAAGAAAAGAAATGGTAATAGATATAGTAAGGAAAATAGTAAGGAAAAGTAATAGTAATTAAAATAGTAAAGAAAAGAAATGGTAATGGATATAGTAAGGAAAATAGTAAGGAAAAGTAATAGTAATTAAAATAGTAAAGAAAAGAAATGGTAATAGATATAGTAAGGAAAATAGTAATGAAAAGTAATAGTAATTAAAATAGTAAAGAAAAGAAATGGTAATGGATATAGTAAGGAAAATAGTAATGAAAAGTAATAGTAATTAAAATAGTAAAGAAAAGAAATGGCAATGGATATAGTAAGGAAAATAATAATGAAAAGTAATAGTAATTAAAATAGTAAAGAAAAGAAATGGTAATAGATATATAAGGAAAATAGTAATGAAAAGTAATAGTAATTAAAATAGTAAAGAAAAGAAATGGTAATGGATATAGTAAGGAAAATAGTAATGAAAAGTAATAGTAATTAAAATAGTAAAGAAAAGAAATGGTAATAGATATAGTAAGGAAAATAGTAATGAAAAGTAATAGTAATTAAAATAGTAAAGAAAAGAAATGGCAATGGATATAGTAAGGAAAATAATAATGAAAAGTAATAGTAATTAAAATAGTAAAGAAAAGAAATGGTAATGGATATAGTAAGGAAAATAGTAATGAAAAGTAATAGTAATTAAAATAGTAAAGAAAAGAAATGGTAATGGATATAGTAAGGAAAATTGTAATGAAAAGTAATAGTAATTAAAATAGTAAAGAAAAGAAATGGCAATGGATATAGTAAGGAAAATAATAATGAAAAGTAATAGTAATTAAAATAGTAAAGAAAAGAAATGGTAATGGATATATAAGGAAAATAGTAATGAAAAGTAATAGTAATTAAAATAGTAAAGAAAAGAAATGGTAATGGATATAGTAAGGAAAATAGTAATGAAAAGTAATAGTAATTAAAATAGTAAAGAAAAGAAATGGTAATAGATATAGTAAGGAAAATAGTAATGAAAAGTAATAGTAATTAAAATAGTAAAGAAAAGAAATGGCAATGGATATAGTAAGGAAAATAATAATGAAAAGTAATAGTAATTAAAATAGTAAAGAAAAGAAATGGTAATGGATATAGTAAGGAAAATAGTAATGAAAAGTAATAGTAATTAAAATAGTAAAGAAAAGAAATGGTAATGGATATAGTAAGGAAAATAGTAATGAAAAGTAATAGTAATTAAAATAGTAAAGAAAAAAATGGTAATGGATATAGTAAGGAAAATAGGAATGAAAAGTCATAGTAATTAAAATAGTAAAGAAAAGAAATGGTAATGGATATAGTAAGGAAAAATAAGAATGAAAAGTAATAGTAATTAAAATAGAAAAAAAAAGAAATGGTAATGGATATAGTAAGGAAAATAATAATGAAAAGTAATAGTAATTAAAATAGTAAAGAAAAGAAATGGTAATAGATATAGTAAGGAAAATAATAATGAAAAGTAATCGTAATTAAAATAGTAAAGAAAAGAAATGGTAATGGATATAGTAAGGAAAATAGTGATGAAAAGTAATAGTAATTAAAATAGTAAAGAAAAGAAATGGTAATGGATATAGTAAGGAAAATAGTAATGAAAAGTAATAGTAATTAAAATAGTAAAGAAAAGAAATGGTAATGGATATAGTAAGGAAAATAGTAATGAAAAGTAATAGTAATTAAAATAGTAAAGAAAAGAAATGGTAATGGATATAGTAATGAAAATAGTAATGAAAAGTAATAGTAATTAAAATAGTAAAGAAAAGAAATGGTAATGGATACAGTAAGGAAAATAGTAATGAAAAGTAATAGTAATTAAAATAGTAAAGAAAAGAAATGGTAATAGATATAGTAAGGAAAATAGTGATGAAAAGTAATAGTAATTAAAATAGTAAAGAAAAGAAATGGTAATGGATATAGTAATGAAAATAGTAATGAAAAGTAATAGTAATTAAAATAGTAAAGAAAAGAAATGGTAATAGATATAGTAAGGAAAATAGTAATGAAAAGTAATAGTAATTAAAATAGTAAAGAAAAGAAATGGTAATGGATATAGTAAGGAAAATAGTAATGAAAAGTAATAGTAATTAAAATAGTAAAGAAAAGAAATGGTAATGGATATAGTAAGGAAAATAGTAATGAAAAGTAATAGTAATTAAAATAGTAAAGAAAAGAAATGGTAATGGATATAGTAAGGAAAATAGTAATGAAAAGTAATAGTAATTAAAATAGTAAAGAAAAGAAATGGTAATGGATATAGTAAGGAAAATAATAATGAAAAGTAATAGTAATTAAAATAGTAAAGAAAAGAAATGATAAAGGATATAGTAAGGAAAATAGTAAGGAAAAGTAATAGTAATTAAAATAGTAAAGAAAAGAAATGGTAATAGATATAGTAAGGAAAATAGTAATGAAAAGTAATAGTAATTAAAATAGTAAAGAAAAGAAATGGTAATGGATATAGTAAGGAAAATAATAATGAAAAGTAATAGTAATTAAAATAGTAAAGAAAAGAAATGATAAAGGATATAGTAAGGAAAATAGTAAGGAAAAGTAATAGTAATTAAAACAGTAAAGAAAAGAAATGGTAATGGATATAGTAAGGAAAATAGTAATGAAAAGTAATAGTAATTAAAATAGTAAAGAAAAGAAATGGTAATGGATATAGTAAGGAAAATAATAATGAAAAGTAATAGTAATTAAAATAGTAAAGAAAAGAAATGATAATGGATATAGTAAGGAAAATAATAATGAAAAGTAATAGTAATTAAAATAGTAAAGAAAAGAAATGATAAAGGATATAGTAAGGAAAATAGTAAGGAAAAGTAATAGTAATTAAAATAGTAAAGAAAAGAAATGGTAATAGATATAGTACGGAAAATAGTAATGAAAAGTAATAGTAATTAAAATAGTAAAGAAAAGAAATGGTAATGGATATAGTAAGGAAAATAATAATGAAAAGTAATAGTAATTAAAATAGTAAAGAAAAGAAATGATAAAGGATATAGTAAGGAAAATAGTAAGGAAAAGTAATAGTAATTAAAATAGTAAAGAAAAGAAATGATAAAGGATATAGTAAGGAAAATAGTAAGGAAAAGTAATAGTAATTAAAATAGTAAAGAAAAGAAATGGTAATAGATATAGTAAGGAAAATAGTAATGAAAAGTAATAGTAATTAAAATAGTAAAGAAAAGAAATGGTAATGGATATAGTAAGGAAAATAATAATGAAAAGTAATAGTAATTAAAATAGTAAAGAAAAGAAATGATAAAGGATATAGTAAGGAAAATAGTAAGGAAAAGTAATAGTAATTAAAATAGTAAAGAAAAGAAATGGTAATAGATATAGTAAGGAAAATAGTAATGAAAAGTAATAGTAATTAAAATAGTAAAGAAAAGAAATGGTAATGGATATAGTAAGGAAAATAATAATGAAAAGTAATAGTAATTAAAATAGTAAAGAAAAGAAATGATAAAGGATATAGTAAGGAAAATAGTAAGGAAAAGTAATAGTAATTAAAATAGTAAAGAAAAGAAATGATAAAGGATATAGTAAGGAAAATAGTAAGGAAAAGTAATAGTAATTAAAATAGTAAAGAAAAGAAATGGTAATAGATATAGTAAGGAAAATAGTAATGAAAAGTAATAGTAATTAAAATAGTAAAGAAAAGAAATGGTAATGGATATAGTAAGGAAAATAATAATGAAAAGTAATAGTAATTAAAATAGTAAAGAAAAGAAATGATAAAGGATATAGTAAGGAAAATAGTAAGGAAAAGTAATAGTAATTAAAATAGTAAAGAAAAGAAATGATAAAGGATATAGTAAGGAAAATAGTAAGGAAAAGTAATAGTAATTAAAATAGTAAAGAAAAGAAATGGTAATAGATATAGTAAGGAAAATAGTAATGAAAAGTAATAGTAATTAAAATAGTAAAGAAAAGAAATGGTAATGGATATAGTAAGGAAAATAATAATGAAAAGTAATAGTAATTAAAATAGTAAAGAAAAGAAATGATAAAGGATATAGTAAGGAAAATAGTAAGGAAAAGTAATAGTAATTAAAATAGTAAAGAAAAGAAATGATAAAGGATATAGTAAGGAAAATAGTAAGGAAAAGTAATAGTAATTAAAATAGTAAAGAAAAGAAATGGTAATAGATATAGTAAGGAAAATAGTAATGAAAAGTAATAGTAATTAAAATAGTAAAGAAAAGAAATGGTAATGGATATAGTAAGGAAAATAATAATGAAAAGTAATAGTAATTAAAATAGTAAAGAAAAGAAATGATAAAGGATATAGTAAGGAAAATAGTAAGGAAAAGTAATAGTAATTAAAATAGTAAAGAAAAGAAATGGTAATAGATATAGTAAGGAAAATAGTAATGAAAAGTAATAGTAATTAAAATAGTAAAGAAAAGAAATGGTAATGGATATAGTAAGGAAAATAATAATGAAAAGTAATAGTAATTAAAATAGTAAAGAAAAGAAATGATAAAGGATATAGTAAGGAAAATAGTAAGGAAAAGTAATAGTAATTAAAACAGTAAAGAAAAGAAATGGTAATGGATATAGTAAGGAAAATAGTAATGAAAAGTAATAGTAATTAAAATAGTAAAGAAAAGAAATGGTAATGGATATAGTAAGGAAAATAATAATGAAAAGTAATAGTAATTAAAATAGTAAAGAAAAGAAATGATAAAGGATATAGTAAGGAAAATAGTAAGGAAAAGTAATAGTAATTAAAATAGTAAAGAAAAGAAATGGTAATAGATATAGTAAGGAAAATAGTAATGAAAAGTAATAGTAATTAAAATAGTAAAGAAAAGAAAAGGTAATGGATATAGTAAGGAAAATAATAATGAAATGTAATAGTAATTAAAATAGTAAAGAAAAGAAATGATAAAGGATATAGTAAGGAAAATAGTAAGGAAAAGTAATAGTAATTAAAACAGTAAAGAAAAGAAATGGTAATGGATATAGTAAGGAAAATAGTAATGAAAAGTAATAGTAATTAAAATAGTAAAGAAAAGAAATGGTAATGGATATAGTAAGGAAAATAGTAATGAAAAGTAATAGTAATTAAAATAGTAAAGAAAAGAAATGGTAATGGATATAGTAAGGAAAAGTAATAGTAATTAAAATAGTAAAGAAAAAAATGGTAATGGATATAGTAAGGAAAATAGTAATGAAAAGTAATAGTAATTAAAATAGTAAAGAAAAGAAATGGTAATAGATATAGTAAGGAAAATAGTAATGAAAAGTAATAGTAATTAAAATAGTAAAGAAAAGAAACGGTAATGGATATAGTAAGGAAAATAATAATGAAAAGTAATAGTAATTAAAATAGTAAAGAAAAGAAATGGTAATGGATATAGTAAGGAAAATAGTAATGAAAAGTAATAGTAATTAAAATAGTAAAGAAAAGAAATGGTAATGGATATAGTAAGGAAAATAGTAATGAAAAGTAATAGTAATTAAAATAGTAAAGAAAAGAAATGGTAATGGATATAGTAAGGAAAATAGTAAGGAAAAGTAATAGTAATTAAAATAGTAAAGAAAAGAAATGGTAATAGATATAGTAAGGAAAATAGTAATGAAAAGTAATAGTAATTAAAACAGTAAAGAAAAGAAATGGTAATGGATATAGTAAGGAAAATAGTAATGAAAAGTAATAGTAATTAAAATAGTAAAGAAAAGAAATGGTAATGGATATAGTAAGGAAAATAGTAATGAAAAGTAATAGTAATTAAAATAGTAAAGAAAAGAAATGGTAATGGATATAGTAAGGAAAATAGTAATGAAAAGTAATAGTAATTAAAATAGTAAAGAAAAGAAATGGTAATGAATATAGTAAGGAAAATAGTAATGAAAAGTAATAGTAATTAAAATTGTAAAGAAAAGAAATGGTAATAGATATAGTAAGGAAAATAATAATGAAAAGTAATAGTAATTAAAATAGTAAAGAAAAGAAATGGTAATGGATATAGTAAGGAAAATAGTAATGAAAAGTAATAGTAATTAAAATAGTAAAGAAAAGAAATGGTAATGCATATAGTAAGGAAAATAGTAATGAAAAGTAATAGTAATTAAAATTGTAAAGAAAAGAAATTGTAATGGATATAGTAAGGAAAATAGTAAGGAAAAGTAATAGTAATTAAAATAGTAAAGAAAAGAAATGGTAATAGATATAGTAAGGAAAATAAGAATGAAAAGTAATAGTAATTAAAATAGTAAAGAAAAGAAATGGTAATGGATATAGTAAGGAAAATAGTAATGAAAAGTAATAGTAATTAAAATAGTAAAGGAAAGAAATGGTAATGGATATAGTAAGGAAAATAGTAAGGAAAAGTAATAGTAATTAAAATAGTAAAGAAAAGAAATGGTAATAGATATAGTAAGGAAAATAGTAATGAAAAGTAATAGGAATTAAAACAGTAAAGAAAAGAAATGGTAATGGATATAGTAAGGAAAATAGTAATGAAAAGTAATAGTAATTAAAATAGTAAAGAAAAGAAATGGTAATGGATATAGTAAGGAAAAGTAATAGTAATTAAAATAGTAAAGAAAAAAATGGTAATGGATATAGTAAGGAAAATAGTAATGAAAAGTAATAGTAATTAAAATAGTAAAGAAAAGAAATGGTAATGGATATAGTAAGGAAAATAATAATGAAAAGTAATAGTAATTAAAATAGTAAAGAAAAGAAATGGTAATGGATATAGTAAGGAAAATAGTAATGAAAAGTAATAGTAATTAAAATAGTAAAGAAAAGAAATGGTAATGGATATAGTAAGGAAAATAGTAATGAAAAGTAATAGTAATTAAAATAGTAAAGAAAAGAAATGGTAATGGATATAGTAAGGAAAATAGTAAGGAAAAGTAATAGTAATTAAAATAGTAAAGAAAAGAAATGGTAATAGATATAATAAGGAAAATAGTAATGAAAAGTAATAGTAATTAAAACAGTAAAGAAAAGAAATGGTAATGGATATAGTAAGGAAAATAGTAATGAAAAGTAATAGTAATTAAAATAGTAAAGAAAAGAAATGGTAATAGATATAGTAAGGAAAATAATAATGAAAAGTAATAGTAATTAAAATAGTAAAGAAAAGAAATGGTAATGGATATAGTAAGGAAAATAGTAATGAAAAGTAATAGTAATTAAAATAGTAAAGAAAAGAAATGGTAATGGATATAGTAAGGAAAATAGTAATGAAAAGTAATAGTAATTAAAATAGTAAAGAAAAGAAATGGTAATGGATATAGTAAGGAAAATAATAATGAAAAGTAATAGTAATTAAAATAGTAAAGAAAAGAAATGGTAATGGATATAGTAAGGAAAATAGTAAGGAAAAGTAATAGTAATTAAAATAGTAAAGAAAAGAAATGGTAATAGATATAGTAAGGAAAATAGTAATGAAAAGTAATAGTAATTAAAACAGTAAAGAAAAGAAATGGTAATGGATATAGTAAGGAAAATAGTAATGAAAAGTAATAGTAATTAAAATAGTAAAGAAAAGAAATGGTAATGGATATAGTAAGGAAAAGTAATAGTAATTAAAATAGTAAAGAAAAAAATGGTAATGGATATAGTAATGAAAAGTAATAGTAATTAAAATAGTAAAGAAAAGAAATGGTAATAGATATAGTAAGGAAAATAAGAATGAAAAGTAACAGTAATTAAAATAGTAAAGAAAAGAAATGGTAATGGATATAGTAAGGAAAATAGTAATGAAAAGTAATAGTAATTAAAATAGTAAAGAAAAGAAATGGTAATGGATATAGTAAGGAAAATAGTAATGAAAAGTAATAGTAATTAAAATAGTAAAGAAAAGAAATGGTAATGGATATAGTAAGGAAAATAGTAATGAAAAGTAATAGTAATTAAAATAGTAAAGAAAAGAAATGGTAATAGATATAATAAGGAAAATAGTAATGAAAAGTAATAGTAATTAAAATAGTAAAGAAAAGAAATGGTAATGGATATAATAAGGAAAATAATAATGAAAATAATAGTAATTAAAATTGTAAAGAAAAGAAATGGTAATAGATATAGTAAGGAAAATAAGAATGAAAAGTAATAGTAATTAAAATAGTAAAGGAAAGAAATGGTAATGGATATAGTAAGGAAAATAGTAATGAAAAGTAATAGTAATTAAAATAGTAAAGAAAAGAAATGGTAATGGATATAGTAAGGAAAATAGTAATGAAAAGTAATAGTAATTAAAATAGTAAAGAAAAGAAATGGTAATGGATATAGTAAGGAAAATAGTAATGAAAAGTAATAGTAATTAAAATAGTAAAGAAAAGAAATGGTAATGGATATAGTAAGGAAAATAGTAATGAAAAGTAATAGTAATTAAAATTGTAAAGAAAAGAAATGGTAATAGATATAGTAAGGAAAATAAGAATGAAAAGTAATAGTAATTAAAATAGTAAAGGAAAGAAATGGTAATGGATATAGTAAGGAAAATAGTAATGAAAAGTAATAGTAATTAAAATAGTAAAGAAAAGAAATGGTAATAGATATAATAAGGAAAATAGTAATGAAAAGTAATAGTAATTAAAATAGTAAAGAAAAGAAATGGTAATGGATATAGTAAGGAAAATAGTAATGAAAAGTAATAGTAATTAAAATAGTAAAGAAAAGCAATGGTAATGGATATAGTAAGGAAAATAGTAATGAAAAGTAATAGTAATTAAAATAGTAAAGAAAAGAAATGGTAATGCATATAGTAAGGAAAATAGTAATGAAAAGTAATAGTAATTAAAATTGTAAAGAAAAGAAATTGTAATAGATATAGTAAGGAAAATAAGAATGAAAAGTAATAGTAATTAAAATAGTAAAGAAAAGAAATGGTAATGGATATAGTAAGGAAAATAGTAATGAAAAGTAATAGTAATTAAAATAGTAAAGGAAAGAAATGGTAATGGATATAGTAAGGAAAATAGTAAGGAAAAGTAATAGTAATTAAAATAGTAAAGAAAAGAAATGGTAATGGATATAGTAAGGAAAATAGTAATGAAAAGTAATAGTAATTAAAATAGTAAAGAAAAGAAATGGTAATGGATATAGTAAGGAAAATAGTAATGAAAAGTAATAGGAATTAAAACAGTAAAGAAAAGAAATGGTAATGGATATAGTAAGGAAAATAGTAATGAAAAGTAATAGTAATTAAAATAGTAAAGAAAAGAAATGGTAATGGATATAGTAAGGAAAATAGTAATGAAAAGTAATAGTAATTAAAATAGTAAAGAAAAGAAATGGTAATGGATATAGTAAGGAAAATAGTAATGAAAAGTAATAGTAATTAAAATAGTAAAGAAAAGAAATGGTAATAGATATAATAAGGAAAATAGTAATGAAAAGTAATAGTAATTAAAATAGTAAAGAAAAGAAATGGTAATGGATATAATAAGGAAAATAATAATGAAAATAATAGTAATTAAAATTGTAAAGAAAAGAAATGGTAATAGATATAGTAAGGAAAATAAGAATGAAAAGTAATAGTAATTAAAATAGTAAAGGAAAGAAATGGTAATGGATATAGTAAGGAAAATAGTAATGAAAAGTAATAGTAATTAAAATAGTAAAGAAAAGAAATGGTAATGGATATAGTAAGGAAAATAGTAATGAAAAGTAATAGTAATTAAAATAGTAAAGAAAAGAAATGGTAATGGATATAGTAAGGAAAATAGTAATGAAAAGTAATAGTAATTAAAATAGTAAAGAAAAGAAATGGTAATGGATATAGTAAGGAAAATAGTAATGAAAAGTAATAGTAATTAAAATTGTAAAGAAAAGAAATGGTAATAGATATAGTAAGGAAAATAAGAATGAAAAGTAATAGTAATTAAAATAGTAAAGGAAAGAAATGGTAATGGATATAGTAAGGAAAATAGTAATGAAAAGTAATAGTAATTAAAATAGTAAAGAAAAGAAATGGTAATAGATATAATAAGGAAAATAGTAATGAAAAGTAATAGTAATTAAAATAGTAAAGAAAAGAAATGGTAATGGATATAGTAAGGAAAATAGTAATGAAAAGTAATAGTAATTAAAATAGTAAAGAAAAGCAATGGTAATGGATATAGTAAGGAAAATAGTAATGAAAAGTAATAGTAATTAAAATAGTAAAGAAAAGAAATGGTAATGCATATAGTAAGGAAAATAGTAATGAAAAGTAATAGTAATTAAAATTGTAAAGAAAAGAAATTGTAATAGATATAGTAAGGAAAATAAGAATGAAAAGTAATAGTAATTAAAATAGTAAAGAAAAGAAATGGTAATGGATATAGTAAGGAAAATAGTAATGAAAAGTAATAGTAATTAAAATAGTAAAGGAAAGAAATGGTAATGGATATAGTAAGGAAAATAGTAAGGAAAAGTAATAGTAATTAAAATAGTAAAGAAAAGAAATGGTAATGGATATAGTAAGGAAAATAGTAATGAAAAGTAATAGTAATTAAAATAGTAAAGAAAAGAAATGGTAATGGATATAGTAAGGAAAATAGTAATGAAAAGTAATAGGAATTAAAACAGTAAAGAAAAGAAATGGTAATGGATATAGTAAGGAAAATAGTAATGAAAAGTAATAGTAATTAAAATAGTAAAGAAAAGAAATGGTAATGGATATAGTAAGGAAAATAGTAATGAAAAGTAATAGTAATTAAAATAGTAAAGAAAAGAAATGGTAATGGATATAGTAAGGAAAATAGTAATGAAAAGTAATAGTAATTAAAATAGTAAAGAAAAGAAATGGTAATGGATATAGTAAGGAAAATAGTAAGGAAAAGTAATAGTAATTAAAATAGTAAAGAAAAGAAATGGTAATAGATATAGTAAGGAAAATAGTAATGAAAAGTAATAGTAATTAAAACAGTAAAGAAAAGAAATGGTAATGGATATAGTAAGGAAAAGTAATAGTAATTAAAATAGTAAAGAAAAAAATGGTAATGGACATAGTAAGGAAAATAGTAATGAAAAGTAATAGTAATTAAAATAGTAAAGAAAAGAAATGGTAATAGATATAGTAAGGAAAATAATAATGAAAAGTAATAGTAATTAAAATAGTAAAGAAAAAAATGGTAATGGACATAGTAAGGAAAATAGTAATGAAAAGTAATAGTAATTAAAATAGTAAAGAAAAGAAATGGTAATAGATATAGTAAGGAAAATAATAATGAAAAGTAATAGTAATTAAAATAGTAAAGAAAAGAAATGGTAATGGATATAGTAAGGAAAATAGTAATGAAAAGTAATAGTAATTAAAATAGTAAAGAAAAGAAATGGTAATGGATATAGTAAGGAAAAGTAATAGTAATTAAAATAGTAAAGAAAAAAATGGTAATGGACATAGTAAGGAAAATAGTAATGAAAAGTAATAGTAATTAAAATAGTAAAGAAAAGAAATGGTAATAGATATAGTAAGGAAAATAATAATGAAAAGTAATAGTAATTAAAATAGTAAAGAAAAGAAATGGTAATGGATATAGTAAGGAAAATAGTAATGAAAAGTAATAGTAATTAAAATAGTAAAGAAAAGAAATGGTAATGGATATAGTAAGGAAAAGTAATAGTAATTAAAATAGTAAAGAAAAAAATGGTAATGGACATAGTAAGGAAAATAGTAATGAAAAGTAATAGTAATTAAAATAGTAAAGAAAAGAAATGGTAATGGATATAGTAAGGAAAATAATAATGAAAAGTAATAGTAATTAAAATAGTAAAGAAAAGAAATGGTAATGGATATAGTAAGGAAAATAGTAATGAAAAGTAATAGTAATTAAAATAGTAAAGAAAAGAAATGGTAATGGATATAGTAAGGAAAATAGTAATGAAAAGTAATAGTAATTAAAATAGTAAAGAAAAGAAATGGTAATGGATATAGTAAGGAAAATAGTAAGGAAAAGTAATAGTAATTAAAATAGTAAAGAAAAGAAATGGTAATAGATATAGTAAGGAAAATAGTAATGAAAAGTAATAGTAATTAAAACAGTAAAGAAAAGAAATGGTAATGGATATAGTAAGGAAAATAGTAATGAAAAGTAATAGTAATTAAAATAGTAAAGAAAAGAAATGGTAATAGATATAGTAAGGAAAATAATAATGAAAAGTAATAGTAATTAAAATAGTAAAGAAAAGAAATGGTAATGGATATAGTAAGGAAAATAGTAATGAAAAGTAATAGTAATTAAAATAGTAAAGAAAAGAAATGGTAATGGATGTAGTAAGGAAAATAGTAATGAAAAGTAATAGTAATTAAAATAGTAAAGAAAAGAAATGGTAATGGATATAGTAAGGAAAATAATAATGAAAAGTAATAGTAATTAAAATAGTAAAGAAAAGAAATGGTAATGGATATAGTAAGGAAAATAGTAAGGAAAAGTAATAGTAATTAAAATAGTAAAGAAAAGAAATGGTAATAGATATAGTAAGGAAAATAGTAATGAAAAGTAATAGTAATTAAAACAGTAAAGAAAAGAAATGGTAATGGATATAGTAAGGAAAATAGTAATGAAAAGTAATAGTAATTAAAATAGTAAAGAAAAGAAATGGTAATGGATATAGTAAGGAAAAGTAATAGTAATTAAAATAGTAAAGAAAAAAATGGTAATAGATATAGTAAGGAAAATAAGAATGAAAAGTAACAGTAATTAAAATAGTAAAGAAAAGAAATGGTAATGGATATAGTAAGGAAAATAGTAATGAAAAGTAATAGTAATTAAAATAGTAAAGAAAAGAAATGGTAATGGATATAGTAAGGAAAATAGTAATGAAAAGTAATAGTAATTAAAATAGTAAAGAAAAGAAATGGTAATGGATATAGTAAGGAAAATAGTAATGAAAAGTAATAGTAATTAAAATTGTAAAGAAAAGAAATGGTAATAGATATAGTAAGGAAAATAAGAATGAAAAGTAATAGTAATTAAAATAGTAAAGGAAAGAAATGGTAATGGATATAGTAAGGAAAATAGTAATGAAAAGTAATAGTAATTAAAATAGTAAAGAAAAGAAATGGTAATAGATATAATAAGGAAAATAGTAATGAAAAGTAATAGTAATTAAAATCGTAAAGAAAAGAAATGGTAATGGATATAGTAAGGAAAATAGTAATGAAAAGTAATAGTAATTAAAATAGTAAAGAAAAGAAATGGTAATGGATATAGTAAGGAAAATAGTAATGAAAAGTAATAGTAATTAAAATAGTAAAGAAAAGAAATGGTAATGGATATAGTAAGGAAAATAGTAATGAAAAGTAATAGTAATTAAAATAGTAAAGAAATGGTAATAGATATAGTAAGGAAAATAGTAATGAAAAGTAATAGTAATTAAAATTGTAAAGAAAAGAAATGGTAATGGATATAATAAGGAAAATAGTAATGAAAAGTAATAGTAATTAAAATAGTAAAGAAAAGAAATGGTAATGGATATAGTAAGGAAAATAATAATGAAAAGTAATAGTAATTAAAATAGTAAAGAAAAGAAATGGTAATGGATATAGTAAGGAAAATAGTAATTAAAGGTAATATACTGAAAATACTAATTAAAGGTAATGGTGCTGAAAATATTAATGAAAAGTAATAGTAATGAAGGTAGATACATAGAGGAATGTATCATATGAGCCTGCATATAAACAATCTGGTCCTGTCCAGCTATCTGTAAAAAAGCTATATATATATATATATATATATATATATATATATATATATATAGATATTGAAAATTAATGACAAAGTGATAAAATCTTTTTCTGTGACATTTTGTTCTTTACGACTTCATCAAACTAAAGTGATGTTTGCATTGATATAACTACACATGTGCATGAAGGAGTGGGGTTTCTGAAATTTCAAACTTTTAAATTTAAATTAATATATTTTGGGGCATATATTCTAGCCAAATATATTTATTTTCTTTTTCTTTAGATTTTTATTGTTAAAGGACAAAATGCATCACGCAAAATATTCTTTCTACCTTGCCAATTTTTCTAACATTTTTATATGTGCTGACACACATAGGAATCAGACATGACTTGTGACTGTTCAAATATTATAGATTTACTTTTTTTGCAACTAATGCGAAAAAGGAAATTATGCTGGTGAAACAGGCACGGAATTCCGTCTTTGGTTTAATAACCATAAAACAAAACCATCAAAGACAATATCAGTTTTCCTGTAACTGTATATTTCAACCAACCAGATCATAGCATTGATAATGTCAGATGTGTTTTTTTAGCATCTTCATTTAAGAACCACCAGGAACAGCAAAAAACCAAGTTAAAATACATTTTCAAAATATACTAACATATTATGAGATTAAACAGGGATTTAGGTTTAATCAGAGAATACAGTTTTCACAGAAAGCCTAATCATTTAATCATGGAAAACTACTAAGCCAAAACTATCAAATTTCTTACAGTAATACAACATATATGAAAAAAAAATTGCCTGAAAAAGAAAGTTCCACTTCATTGCTTATTTTTTGTTGCATTGATAAAAGACACAGGCATGTCTGAAAATTCCGACTTCAAAATTTTTCTCTTCATGCTTTTGTCAAAAGTCCTGATAATAAAAAATAAATATTACCAGTCTTGTTGACAATACAATATTTTTATCATTTTGTTGTCTTTTTATTCCTTGAATTTCATTAGCCAGCCTATATATATATATATATATATATATATATATATATATATATATATATATATATATGTCTACCATTTGTCCATGTTTAGAATATTGCTGTCACATTGTCACATATGGTCCGGTGCCCTTCCTATTTACTTTGAGCTCCTTGATAAGATCCAAAGAAGAATCAGCAATATTATTGGTCCTGATCTGGCAGATCAACTTCAGTCACTTTCCTACCGCCATAAATACTTTCATGGTAACTTTTCGAATAAGCTCCTCTCTATGATACCTAGACTTTTTTTTAATTTAAGTGCAGTACTAGACTGGCATCGAGATCTTATCAATTTACAGATGAGGTGGCTAGATGTAGCCATAAATTCTATGCTAACAGTTTCTTTTCTTGCACTTCTTGAACTCCCTTCTGGCTACATGCTCTCCAGCCAACTTTAATCTGCAAAAATTTAAATGCTATTTCAATCACTATCTACTGTCCACCTGATTAAGCTCTTCTCTTTCTGCTTATCATTAATGTTTATGTTTCCAATTTTTCCACACCTTGTAATCCCTTGTGTCTTAGTGGTATTACTGCCTCACTTGGGGTGAATTGATACAAAAAAAAAAAAAAAAAAAAATCAAGACAAATATTTTGGGAAAGATGTATTACAAAGTGGAATAAATTTTCATGTGATGTGTTTCCTCATCTGCGGTTTAAAATTCACTATTCACAATTCATAAAGGAGATCTAGCTGACATAAGAATTAAAAACCATAGACAAAATTCACCAAAGTCTTCCATCAAGGAATAATCACTGCCACTATAGAAACCAACAATGAAGGAACATTACCACAGAGAGACTTAAATGCATTAAGGTATCTAGTGAAAAAGAAAGAAATACACATTACCTCCTCCGGACGGGGGAGGGTGGGGTATTGTCATCATGAATAAAGAACTCATACAATGAAAAAATTAATTCATTACTCAGCAATACAGACACATGAAAAAAATAAACAAATAGAAAATAATTTGTAAAACACAAAAATTTAACAAGGCAATTAGGAAACTAATTAAAAATCATGGTACCGACTAACAGGATATTATCCTAGAATATCCCAAATTTGCAGTCTCCCAAAACCCCACAAAGCAGGCATCTGAATTCACCTCATTATTTCAGGAATAGACAGCATTCTCCACAAACTGGCAAAAGCCATAATAAAAATTTTAACCCTACTCCTTGAAACATTCAGTCCATAACATAGAAAAAATTCAGGTAACCTAGTTGAAAAACTCAGCTAAATATATATGACTGAAACTCATGTCCAGTCTAGATATAAAATCACTTTACACTAATGTCTCGGTGGAAAAATGCTTAAATCTCTTAAAAAAAACAAAAAAAACAAACATGTAACACAATCGAAAATAAACCTCTTCCCTACCAACATCTAAAATAATAAAAATTTGCTGTCTCATCACCAACCAATGCTATTTCACAT
>OZ010599.1:95432868-95547868 GCA_963932145.1 Acanthosepion lycidas
CGAATTCCAGTTGAATCCATTACATACCAGGTCTCTGTATTCGGCCATTCAAAAAATGTGGTTGGTCCTGCACGAAACCTTCACCACTATAATCAAATCTCATGTGCTGTTGTTGGGCTGTTGGTTTCCTGGGAACTGATCTGCTTGACCCTCATACGTCGAATTCGATGGGAGAGTGTGTATATATATATATATATATATATATATATATATACACACACACACACTCAGCATTCTTCACTTCACAAGTAAAAAATTTAACTTTCAGATGAACACATCAATTTTGTCTTTAAAAATTGAACACTACAATATTTGTCTTGAAATAAACAACACCCTGACGATGACACACTGTGTTGTCGAAAGTACTTGGAATAAAATAATATGTATCAACATGGTGATTTTCTCTCTTCCTTTAATAATGACACCAAAAAGCTTGTCTGTGAATATGAAAGGACCCAATCGAAAATAAGTAGACAAAACTTGTCTAAATTATTCAATGAAACATGTCTCATTGAAGACATGCTGCCAAAATATACACAATTTAAATTACACGATCCAACAGCTTACCAGAATATCAACAGCTGGAATTTTAAATATAGCCTTGTGAGAAGGCAAATTGAAATAGCCAATGACAAATTACATACCCTCAATAGCAGCAAATAAGACATACACAATAAACTAAAACATACAACTATTCCTGATCAACTGGAAGAAATTGCACACAAACTTGCAGAAATTATCAATACATCAGAAAAATTTTAAAAAAATGAATACACTATACAAAGAATTTATCATTCTCCTTAACAAAATGGATAAATTTATTAATATTTCTAACTATGACTAAGCATAAAAAAGAATTACTTAACCTGGGTTCCAGGTGCCATATATACTGTAGGTATAACCGTCTGATTAAAAAAATTGAAATTGAGATGCTTCAGGATAAACAAATGATCACAACAACATCAGAATTTCACAACTTACTCAAGGCTGAGGCGGTTAAGGATAGACACAAAACAAGTAAAATATTTTCAAAAATATTAACAAAACAAACTACAAATTGCTGCTAAGGAACTATGTACCATTCAGATATAATCATCAAAAAAGCAAAAAAAATTGTTGATGTAATGGAATAACTTGTTACCCCCAATGAGTGACTACACTATAGGTAGCAACTACCTATAAGGATCTGTAAGTCAACGGATTACAAAGACTTTCTGGGATCTGTTGAGTATGACTCAGACTTACGCAAGAACTACCAACCTTCCAATAGTAGCACTCACTACTGGATTGACTTGCGACGATTTTGTGCATAAACTGCTACCTTTATTCTTATTGTACTGGTTTTTTACAATAAACCTTTACTTATTTTATCCACCTTGTTTTTCAAGTATACATTCCTATTAGCATAGTATATAACAACTGTCTTAAACAAATCAGACGACAACACAAAACTACAATAAATACTCAATTACTGCACAAAATTTTAAAAATTTAACAGAAGTCCAACCAACCAACTAAAATTAGAAATTAACAAACTTATTACAGCTAATAATACTGAATAGAGCAGTTAAAAACTTCCTAAAATTGTGGGTGATTATAGGCCCGGTTACATATATGGCACTATAAAAACACACAAACAAAACTACCCTCTCAGTCCTATTATATCACAAATTCCCATTCCTGTGTATCAATTAACAAAACTCATCAACCAGCTTATCACACCATACATTCCCAGTAAATACAGCGTAAAACCAACTCTTGAAGTAAAATTCAAATTCTAAAAAATGAAAAACCTAACATGGAAACCATAGCCTCACTTGATGTCAAAAATTTATTCACTAATGTCCCCGTTAGTGAAACTATCGATATTATAAGAAATATATACAATAATCCACCTCTACCTTCATTTAAAATTAGACCTAGTATATTACGGAATCTACTGCTAACTTGCACTACCAAAGTCCCATTCTATGGTCCCAAAAATAATATATATATATATATATATATATATATATATATATATATATATATATATACACACACACACACACACACACAGTGGGATGGTGTCTCCATGGGTTCAGTTCTGGGTCAGACTTTTAGCAATTTCTATATGTCTAATTTTGAAAATAATATATTTAACATTTTTAAAAATCCTTTATTTACCTAAGATGCATCGATGATATCCTTATATTATATTATATATTATAATGAATATTATATTAGATGATATTCTTATATTATATATTATATTGAATATCAGATGATATATTATATTGAATATTATATCAGATGGTATATATTATATTGAATATTATATCAGATGATATATATATTGAATATTATATCAGATGATATATTATATTGAATATTATATCAGATGATATCCTTATATTAGTCCAGAAAGAAGAAGAAATACATCAACTTCCAAAACAATTCCAGTATAATTCTTTCCTTAAATTTACATATAAATTTAATAATAGCAATAAAATACATTTTCTAGATATATTGATAAACACCAATAACAATAAATTCACTATCTCCCCATATAAACAACCTACCAGTATAAATTCATGCACCGCTAACTATAAAAGAGTCAATGTCCAAATTACTATAAAATAGCAATTATAAAAAACCTAATAAACCGTGCAAAAATTAATTCATCCACAAAACAGATTTTCTACAGTGAACTAAAAAAATATAAAACAAATTCTTATGAATAATAACTTCCCTAATTATATTGTGGATGAACAAAGAAGATGTTCTATCAGACATTTTAATACTAAACAAATATAATACTTCTTCAATTGAGAACAAACATAACAATCTTTTACATTGCAACCATATACATTCTAATTATAAACAAGACAAAAATATCCTAAAAAATACGTCGTTAATACTGTTTATTATAAACAGAGCTTTTACTGAAATATTTGTATCTATAGAAATAATGTATAAAGAAAGAATATATTAACGTAATTGTTGGACTTAGTCCATTTTATAATATATGATATAGTACTTCTATGAAATAGTGCATGATGATTTAGTATCTACTATCACACCAGCAACATCCAACTCTGATATCATGGGCCAGCATAAAACAAAAATAGGATGCATTATTATTTTTGGAATGACCCTCCCTCCTATCCCATTTTAAGATGATGTCAACTTTATGCATATTTGATATGCATTAAGCAAGCATTTTTATCAAACAAGAAAGTTTTCATAAATTTTAATTTTGACTTATTTATAAAGGCTCAGACTAGCTATTAAGCTACTTATTAATAACTTTAAGTGTTTATAACTGTTCTTTGTAACACTACTGAGAATAATCACTTTGAAGTTTAAGTGCACAATAGAGACTTCTACAAGAGTCGAGCAAATGTTTCTGGTTTTTGCAATCCCTACCAAAAGAGACAGAAACAGCAACTCTCCAGAACCGATCATCTAAGAATAAACGATTAAACATGTACAACTTTTGATTAACTTCAAATGATTATAACTTGACAAATACATAGCTGTACAAAACTTTTGGTTCACTATGGTAAATTAATTACTTCTGTTAATTTTAACACAAAATCAAAAGTAATTAACAGTTTTGCTTTTCTCAGATTTTATGATCTTCTGATATTTGTTGTTTTTTAGCAATTTCAATGATTTTAACTCAATTTGTAATTAAGAGGAGAATTAAAACAAAATTATCACATTTCTAAATAAATAATAGATGTTTCGGTGCAGAAAGAATATTCAAAATAAAAGAAATTTAAACAGCTATAACACATTTCTCTCATCCTTTAACATCAATACATTGAAGGTTATTCATGAGTATGAACAAATTTTGTTAAAATTAGCAGACAAAATGTCTGTAATTTATTCAATCAGACATGCCTAAGAGAAAATTTGCTGCCTAAATACACAAATACATATATATGTATATATATACATACACGCATGGCTTATGACCACATCATTTTGAAACACCATTTCCTGTAAGTTTAGATGTATGGGAGGTGTAGTGGATAATAGCTTGGAATTGTTAATCGAAGAGCCAATTTCCAATTCTAGTTGGGTTTGTTATATTCACTTACATGCAAATAACCTTGAGAAAGGTATGAATCCACCTCTTCTCCCCCAGTTACGGGTTAATTAGTAAGACTTTTATTATTAAAACCATCATTATCTCAATAAATAAATAAAACTACATGAATAATAGGTAGATTTTGGCGTTAAATAACCCATAAAGGTGTTGATATGTTGCTAAACAAAAAGAACAACCATATGCACAAATATTGTTATTTGGTTGAGCTAGCTTGGGCATTCATGAGTCTATGATGCCAACTAACATGGTCCAGTATCATGGTTGGAAGGTCATTAAGGTGGCATTCTGTTATAACATGGCTCTTCAATATAGATGATTGCTGGGCAACCAGCCCATCTTGCTTCATGGTTAGGTGTCTGGAAAAGTAGATCACTTGAGAATTCTTGTTTTGCTCACCATTCCGTGTTTGTGTAAGATTATGAACCCTACCACTGATATTTCTACAGAGCTGTGATTTAGTTGGATGTTGTCGCCAACAGATGTTAATTATAGCTCTCGGCATCTGAGCGTAGGTTTCATCAAGCTTAGACGCTAGGGGTTTAGTTAATGTCCAAGCTGTAGTGCTATACATTAAAACTGCCTGTATAGTGGCTTTATCTTCCGCTTGACATTCTCTTGTAGGTCAAATATTAACACACAAATACACACTTATAATTGGTTGCTTCTGATTTCATTTTGAAAACTTTATAACATTTTTTTTTCAATTGGTTGCTTCTGATTTCATTTTGAAAACTTTATAAAAATTTTTTTCACTCTAATGTCATATAATTTGTTGTTACAGAAAAATGTAAGAATGGTTTTGCCACATTTTGGAGAATGTGTCTTTTACTCTATTAGCTTTTGTTCTGATGAAAGGAGCCTGACAATCTGTGGACACACTTTGACAGTTTCCAAAGATAACCTTGTTGTATACTGGCCTCTGAAGGATGCAAGTTAACTGGTTTTTTAAATGTTTTAATAGCCATAAATATCTAGGATTACAAATCTATTTAAAGATATACATATTGCAACCAGAAAACCAGCCTTGGAACACATAGAACAGGGGTAGCCAAATCATGGGTCATAAGCCATATGTGGTTCTTTGACCTTTAATATGCAACTCATGGAAATATGTTGGCTGAGCTCACGTTTTCATCACAGTTAATATAAAATGTAAATCAGAAAAATTTCAAACTTTATAATTATTTACTGGGTATGAATTGAGATGACCATTGGATTAAAATGTAAATTTAATGTTTATGGTTAGTAAAAATATATAAGAATTTAAATCCTAATGTCAGATCTAAATGAGGCATTGTTCTTTAGTGTTGAGGAAAGAAATGGTGGCAAGTAGAGGGATTAAAGAAATTTCCGGTCAACAAAGGTTACAAAAGAATTTCAAGTGACTGAGTTCATGAGTAAGGGGATTAAGGGGACCTCACTCACATCCTGTACATATATAATTTTATATTACTGAAATGTAAATTTGCACATTTTCCTTAGAAGATCCTGTAGTTCATTACCATATTAAATACATGCAATATAATTAAAACAATCATCAGTCAAGATTTTGAAAACATTTGGTATATATAGGTAAAAAAAATTCATGGGCAAGTAATCCAATAAATATAAAATATTAAAACTGATCCACAAAGGAGAGCTTAATATAATTTTTATTATAGAACATATAAGTGAATTACAATTAAGTGAATTATGAGATCTAACCAATTTATCTCATACAGATGATCATTTTGTATATGCGAAAGTAGTTTTTCAGGGGCTTATTTTCCATGAAAGTGGAAAAACATGGAAAAATGAAATGCCTAACTTGAAATGGAAATTTCGAATTTGAAATGGAAATTTTTTCTAACAATGAGATTTCTCAACTGCTATTTTAATTTGTTACTATGTTTGACTTTCAACTCTCTCATTCGGCAGACATCAGAGGATAAAGTTGGTTTTAAAATGTTTTAATACACACCTCTTACTTACTGTCTCCCTAAAGTTTAAATATTTAGGAACCAAGATTTACAAAGTTGGCTTGATTTAATAAAAAAGAAGAAAAAAAAAATAGTGGGGGCAAAAATTTTGCCTTTCTGTTTTATCCTTTCTTTTTCGTATCACACATGGTGACAAGGTGGAATGCAGTTTGTCTTTTCAAAAAGTCAAATTTTACGAATTAGACATTTTTTTCAAAAATGTTATTTAATAATTTCAATAAAGTAAGCCAACAATAATTTAGCTCTTTGTCTTTATATGACTTTATGGTGCTACTTTTCTGTAGGATTTGCCACTTTCCCTTTATTATTATTTAGGATTGTAGCATTCTTTGCAAGGGTTGTTCCAGAAACTCAGCATCCAGTCCATGGCTATGAACCAATAACAGGCTCAAGTTAAGACACAGCTTTTTACACTCAGCTAAACCACTGAACAACATAGCTCCTAGTCAGTGTCTGTTCCTGTGGTGCAGCTGCCTTAAAAACATGGAACACAGACTCTCTCTCAGCCCTACAGAATCCCCGTCTGGCTCTAGTGATGTCTGGCTCTTCTGGTCCTGCCTAAATTGCTTCCTAACACCTGTTGGTTGTTACAGAGCCAACCTTCAGAAATGGAGATATGCCACCGATGTTGATCCTAACTTTCAATGTCGGCAATAACAAACTATGGGAAATCTTCTAGTTTGCCCAAATATTCAACTTTGCCTTAAATGCCTTGTGCAGATCAATCACTGGGTGTCTCAAGCCAACCAAAGCAGATGATCGCTACTTGCTTAATAGTATTGCTCCCCCTTACATCAGAAGGACAGTTCACTCCAAGCTTGAGAAGTTGAAGCAGGAAGCTGACTCTCGCCATCCACTCCATGGCTGTGAACCAATGACAAAGAGGCTCAAGACACAGCTTTCTACATTCAGTTAAACCACTGAACAAAGATCCTCATCAGTATCTGTCCCTGTGATGTAGCCATCTTAACAATGTGAAACACAGACTCTCTCGTCCAGTCCTACAGAATCCCTTCCCCTTGGCTCCAGTGATGCTTGGCCCTTCTGGTCATGCCTGAATTGCCACCTAACAGTTGTTGGTTGCTGTAGAGCCAACCTTCAAAAATGCAGATATACCCACCAACAATGATCCCAACTGCTAACGCAGGCAATTACAAACCATGGAGCATCTTCTAGTTTGCTCCCCAATCTTAAAGGTTTATGCACACTTAACACCCTTGAAACCTTAACACCCCAGTCAAGGCTTTATGTGCAACACTGGACAGGTGTAGTGTAGCGACTTGATAAGACGAGATCTCTTGAAAGTCTTTTGGCAAGGTGGGCAATATGGTGATAATGCCATTAAGACGCAAGGGGCTACTGGGAGTGAAGGGGAACAAGAAAATGAATGAACTGGAAAACCAATCTAGGAAACAATAAATAATCCAGGAATAAATAAACCTCTACTCCTTCTCAAAAGACTAGGGAGGAGTGTGAACTGGACAATTCTGCATCTTTTTTCTTTGTTCATATTTGCAGTATCAGCTTTTTTTTTTAATTTGGGCCAACACACTTTATTATTACTGGTTAAATTTTCTCAGATCTCTTTTTGCAACATTCTTAAAGCCATTTTTTTTTGTTATTGCCAATTTTTTCAATTTCTTATTTGATTGTTCTATGATATCCTTCCAACATTTTTGCATTTTCCATCAATTAATAGACTTAGATTTAAAAAAACAAACAAACATCATGTCACTTCAGAATTTAGGTGATCAGGTCTCTCCACAACTTCCTTTAAAACCATTTGCTACTTGTTTTGACTTAATAACTGTTTTCCTCTTTTTGTAAAAATCCATTTTATAATTTTCCTTGTCTGACCAGAACCAAGAATTTCTTAAATGGTGAGTTGTCATTTACATTCATTGACAGACTAATGCTGTCATGATTATGTTTTGGCTGCTATGCCCTCTAACCTCTAAGTCTTTACTGATCTTGGTAACCATGAGAGAATTTTGAACTGAACACTTTATTCAATCAACGTGGCTATAGTTCCTATTCTGCTGTCCATGTCCAGGAATAATCATCATAAAAATGTCCAGAAATTGTATATTTAAGTTTAATTTTTTTCCCTCTGAGCAGTAATACAATGCTAGTGTCTCCACAGGCTTTGTTGCTGTAGTCCAAACAATGCATTTAATTCTCTGGCTATATTATATAACCAAGAAGTATTAAAAGGAACTATATATATATATATATATATATATATATATATATATATAAACCTAAAGAGCCAGGTAAAAGAGTTTACCTGGCTCTTTAGGTTTATATTAGGTTTGCTCTACTTAGTGTATTGAGCACTTTACGTAGTTACTTTTACTCGTTTTGGAGGGTTTTTTTCTTTGGACTTTGAGCTCGAATTCTGGACGATTGTTTTTGCCTCAATTTCATGGTCTTAGTTCTTTCTTATTTTATTCCTCATTTTTCCTTGGGTATTGGTTTGTTCAACTACAAGCCGAAATAACTAAGGTTTTGCCAAGCGAGTACCACTATATATATATATATATATATATATATATATATATATATATATATATATTGTTATATCCAAGTAAACAGGAGGCATTAATTATATAGAGATTGCCAAGAAAAAGAGATGAATGCCACATTTAAGCTTGCATTGAAGCTTTTTTCAATGCAATTTGACTACTTCCCATGAGTGAAGTTACACCATTTCTTTTGTAGTCGACTAGTTCAAGGGGGAGACAACTATGGTTGCTTTTACAACAATTATAAATAAGAACCCCCACTTCTAAAATGAAGAGGAAAAAAAAAATCAATATTTTTTGATTGTGATGTCTTGGGTAGATGAAGGTCTAAGACAGTGGTTCCAAAACTTTTGGGGGTTACCGCCCCTTTGTGTACGAAAACACACCCCTAATGCCCTTACAATGTATAGTCAACTTTTGATTGAATTTTCTTGGTGCTAGTATTACATGCCAAATGGGTATCTTAGTATTTCCCATAAAAATTGTTATATAAAATGGATACACTGTAAAGTGAAGGCAATAGACACTTCAGGTATAGTGTGTGTGTGTGTGTGTGTGTGGCATATATTATAGTTCAGTGGATGTGGTACTCCCTACTATGGGAATGATAATTGATCTAGTACTTGTTAACCATTACATCACATTAAAATGCCCGTATTGCATGTCAAATGAGTATCTTAGTATTTCCCATAATAATTGTCATATAAATGGGATACACTGTAAAGTGAAGGCAATATACACTTCAGGTACAATGTGTGTGTGTGTGTGTGTGTGTGTGTTATGTGCCACTGCCAATCTCTGACTGCCAACTTTTTTTTCACCACACCCCTGAATATTTCCATCACCACCCAGGATGTGGTACCACCCACTTTAGGAATCACTGGTTTAAGGAATAATAATCTACAAAAGTTATTCCACCCTTCGCATGATTTTTTAAAACTTTTCTTGCACTTCTCGCTTGTGGAACTCCTTTCTGGTTCCATGCTTTCCAGCCAACTTTAATCTGAAAAAATGTTAATGCAATGTCTATCACTAACTACTGTCCTTCTGATTACTCTTTTTGTTGCTGCTCATTAGTAATGTATCTGTCTCAAATTCTTCCACGCCCAGTAACCCCTTGTGCCTTAGTGGCTTTACTGCCTTGCATGGGGTGAAAATGATTTAAGAAAAACAGTGTACCAATTAATTTAAGTAGTTCCATTTCTTCTTTAAAGCCTGAAGATGATCAAGATAAAAGTTTATAAATGAACCAAGGTGAAAGTGGTCAGAAGAGTGCAGAAAATGGTTACCAAACAGTGGAGGATGGATAGAGATGGGGGCATTCTCCTCATGAATCATGATTTTTCTGAGAAAACTGAACTTAATCCATGATAAAGAAACCAACAAACACCGTCGCCATTTTCTGTTGCCACTAATTTATGTAATGTCATCCCACTGCTAGTTGAAATAAATCATTAATTAATTACCCATTGTCTATAGATAGTCAATGAGTTTAGCAGAAGGCCATCAATATTCTTGGCACTTATTGCAAGCTAATCAAAACTCTTGCTAGATTTGTTTTAATCTTTTAACTAGCAAGGTTACCTGGTTATGTTTAAATTTTAATTAGTTTCTTTGGTTATCAGTAATGTTTGCAAAAGAATTTTATACAGACAGATCAACATTTAACATAAATTACACAACTATGCCACATTTTATGATGCAAGTAAAAATTGGTATTAAAAAATGCCAGGCTTAACAAATTATGGTAATTTAATCAATGCTATAAAAACAGATTTAAAAAGAAGAGGAATTTGTACAAAAAGAAAATACAGCTACCATTAAAGGCAACTTGAAAAAGAAGAAAAAAATATTAATAAGAGCTAACCAGTTTTCACTCTTATCACATTGTAGCTTGATTTTTTCATTCATTTCACCCCATGCAAGGCAATAAAACCACTAAGATGCAAGGGGTTACTGAGTGTGAGAGGATATGGAGGGGCAGAAAAAAATAACACTATCAAGGAGTGGGAATAATAAAAGAACAGAAATTAAGAAGACAGAAGATAACGATTAACATTATATTTAAATTTTTGAAGATCAAATTGATTGGAAAGTAAGAAGCTGAAAGAGAGTTCCACAAATGAGAAGTGTGAGAGAAGAAACTATTAACATAGAACTTACAGTTACATCTAACCATTTATAATGTAAAATGATCGATGAAATAAAATAATATTTATCACAACATTTCAGCCATTGTACACTCCAGCCTTCTTCAGGTGGTTGGAATATTGAATTGAACCCTTTATTTTGCTGGCTGGGGTAGACTGTTGTAATGGATGTCACTTATCTCCTGTTAATTCACCTCTCCAAGTTTTCCACTGCCTTAACTAGGTATTTAACTCACAACTCTTTGGGTCTTGTCACTGGATCTAGCCAATGCCTTTATCCACTGTGCCATGTATCCTTAAGGACATCTGTGTATGAATTTCTGGGACTTATAAACCAGCAATTATTTTTATCAGTGTTCATATTGCAATTCTTGCTGTTTTCATTTCATGTTTTTTTACCAGAGCTCATATTGCAATTTTCATTGTTATTATTGCTTTTATCTGGCACTCCTTATTAGTGGTTTCCATATTGTATTCATTTCTATGCTTGGTTGGCTCAGGAGATTTTTGTAGCCAAGCATGTGTTGATTCCTCAAGTTTACAAATTTTCCAATGATGTTCTTTGTCTATGATTTCACCATGATCCCATAGGGTAGTGATCTCCCTTTTCTTTCCATATGTGGTCAGTCACACCTGATTTTTCCACTTCCCCTCATGTTACAGCTTTTTGAATCCTTACCTTAAGGGGGCGGCCTGTCTTCCCTTTATATTTCTTTCCACAGCTTCACGGGATAGCGTACACACAGTCTTTAGTCATGTTCTCCTCTATGGGGGGGGGGTCTTACTCGGGAGAGGTATCTGCGAAGTGTTGTCCAGCTTTTGAAGGTTGTCCTGATGTTATATGGACTGCAGATCCTTTGTATTTTCTCCGATAACCCCTTCACATAAGGCAGGCAGACTGTTTTCTGAGTGTTGTTGTTGTCCTCCTCTTGTACCAGCCTATCCCAGTTTACCCCAGTGAGTGAAATAAAGGGTTCAGTTCGACATTCCAACTACCTGAAGAAGGCCAGAGTATACAACAGCTGAAATGTTGTGATAAATATGGCAATAAAGATGAGGACAATAGTTTGAATAATGTAAATAGTGTACATAATGCGTCATCTCAGAAATATAGACAGATGGCATAGATTACTTTAGAAATTCTAATTCTCAGTTGTAACAACTGTTCAAAAGTAAAATTACTGTATCGGCCACTAAAATATTACTGTGGACCCCCAATTTGCTATTTTTTGCATGAAAGTAATTGACATCCATTAAACATGGCACGTGGAACTAGAACAGTTTACCCCAGTGAGTGAAATAAAGGGTTCAGTTCGACAGTTTACCCCAGTGAGCGAAATAAAGGGTTCAGTTCGACATTCCAACTACCTGAAGAAGGCCGGAGTGTACTACGGCCGAAATGTTGCCATAAATATGGTAACAATATGTAATGTAAATAGTGTACAGAATACGTCATCTCAGAAATATAGACAGATTCTGAAATAAAATAATGTGCACAATGAGTAAAAGAGGGGAAACTGATATTATTCTTTATCTAATCCAGTCATGAATCACATATATAAACAATGATGACGTAGAATGTCTCATGAATTTTGTAAATTTTTGGTGGAAATGACATTTTCATCATTTTAAACCATTGTCTGTTTTTATAACAATGATATGTATCTCAAATGATTGCTCCTTGTCATGGTGAAGGGGCTTGCATGGTTCAATGACTCTGAGAATATTGCTGTTGGGATTTCTAAACTGCTGGTAGGGTCACTCTTGGTGGTAATGTTGAAGACTCAGACTAAGCACAACCAACTCCAAAGACCTTAATGATGGAACAAGCGGATGAAGATTATTCCAGATCTCAACACTTGAACCAGAGTATGAAGAGAGCTATGCATCACAGACATGCTAGAGAAGGTACCACTCAAAATTATAACAGAGTCAGCAGCAGTCCATTGCAGTTTCATAACTGGATTCTGCATGTCTCATTCTGTATATGAACTGCATCGTAAGATCATGAAATCAAGTGTGTGGGTCATTTCCTAGCAAGTTGAGGCCCGCCTTAAATGAATTCATGCCATTGGCACGTTCTTCTACTCCAATCTTCTTTCCCCTCCAACGGACTCTTGCAAAGCCAAACAGTGATTGAAACTGGTTTTGGTTAAACTGGAAGCTTCTAGTCCAGAACCTGTACATTGGCAGTGAATTTAGTCATCAACACCATCACCATAAAAGAAGTGATCAGTAAAGAAGAAATTAAGTTCTTGAATACAAGATAAAGCTAATGCTGCTGATAGCAATGATTAAATTTTGTACCTCCAATGAAATATTTCAGTAAATTTCTGTTTTTTTTTCTTTGTTCTTTTTCTCTTTATTTTTTCTCTCTTTTGTCTTTATTTTTTCTCCCTTTTTTCATCTTTATTTTCTCTCTTTTTCCTTTTTTTTTTTTTTAATTTTTCTTTATTTTTTTTCTTTTACATTTTTTTCTCACTTTTTTCTTCATTTTTTTTCATCACCTTCATCAACTGCAGTGACAAAGGAGAAAACCAAGTTTTAGCTTGAAAAAAAGAATTTGCATTCTCTGTGCTGTTTGTCAAAAAATCAAATCAAAATTGAGTCTATTTTAATTATTTTCATGCTATGAGTCTCAAACAATCACACAGCCTTTCTGAGTCCCAATAAAAGAATGTTACTTTGGATGCCAGCAACCTTAAATGTTCTTTGTGAGTGATGTGATGTAGGTAGTTGTATACTGTGAGTCATAGAGAAGAGTTTTTGAACCCTCTTGATTTACGTCCGCAGTATTTGGAGCTATGGCATACAAGTCAAAATCCAATCAGTATCAGCTGGGTCTCTGTGTAGAGTGGGTATGATGTTGAAAGCCCCACCCCCAGCTAAAAACATCATTGATGAAGTGTACCAAAGCATCAAACCAATGTATTTAACAAAATGGACATGCCAGACTGATTTATTTGGAATTACAATCTCCATATTATTTTTACTTTGGAACTTGCAAGACAGATTTATTAGGTTGGTGCAAAAATAATGTCGTTTTTTGACGTATTTTTTAATGTCAAAAAACATTATTTTTGCACCAACCTAATATAACTTCTAGAATCCTGATCTGAACCCCCATTACTATTTTCCCACATTTTGAAGCAAGTTCCAATTTTACAGCAACCCAAAACATTACAACACTTCCCTATTGTTTTCCTCTAAGTCATGTTGCTTGACTATTTCTGTGAAGTAGTCAACCTCTAGCCCAGCCATCAAATTCATCCAATGTAGTTCTACATTCATCACTAAAACTAACTGTTGAGAAATCAGTTTTCATGTACTACATCACCTCACTTACAGATTTTTTTTGTGATGTTTACTTATGCTTGTACCATTCGAGTCAGTCACAGTGCATTATGGTCAAAAAGATTTTGATACAATATAAACAGATTATAATTAGTTAATACTAGTAACAAAATTGCTAGCTATCTTTGATTTACTTCACTCCTCATCTCTTTAATTGTGCTGTGTGAAATCCCTTTTCCCAGTCATGGATGAGCGAGTTATTACTTACTGACAAAATATTTCACAAGAAGTTTTTCATTCTGAAATAGCTGGAAAGATATTTTGTTGATATGTCAACCTGTCCTGTAACTATTGATGCTCTACTAAAGATCAATCCAATTTTCTCCACTTTACAAACAAATTCTTGTTCCACATATTTTCACAAGGTGGTGACATTTACATCTTCCACATGATTTCAACAGCACCTAACAGAACAACAATTACAGCACCCCAGGAAGAACATGTTGCATATTACAATCATGGAGAACTTTACTATACAGTGAGCCCCTGATTAGTCACATTTCAGCATTCACAGCTTCATACATTCACAGATTTTTCTTTAGAACATATGTACTTGTTATTCACAGAAACCCTGAATATTCTTGTGCTTTTCTGATGAACATATATACAAATTATTCACTGAGAACTCCCTTGATTTGCATATTTTTTCGATAGAACATATTTTAAATATTCTTGTATTATTTTCCTGTTATTTAAGTGACTTAAAACATAACAGTCCATTCTTATAGTAAAATTTGGCAGAATTGTACATATGCATTGTAAAACCAAACACAAAAATATGTGTAGTGCTAGGGCTTTGTTCTTTGTTAGGGGCTGTGACTGAGGTCTTAAAAGTGGCTTGTGCTAAGTCTGGGGGCATCATCACGGTTCTGTTTATAGAAAATGTTTTAAACTTTATATTTTATGTCTTGTTACACATATTTTATACAGTATTTTCAATGGTTGTATCGATCTATGCGTAATTAAAAACTGTTATTGTACGTATGAAAGAAAATTTACACTAAGTGTATGGTCACCAATACTATTTTTCTAAAATGTTTTAAAAAAGGTCTGAAATGTTTCTAAATTGTTTGTTAAAACCCAATATGCCTTAAACTTTCAATCAAAATAGGTACTTATAAGCACTTTTAGGGGTTACAAATATTGACAGATTCTATTTGGACGGTTCTGGACCCTAGCAATGATTGCCATGGAAGCCAAATATTTTTCCATACTAACATATTTAGTGTAAAATAAAAATAATTATTTGATAATCCCAAATGAGTTGGAAGATAAGCCAACTGAAACTTTGTTCCCAAGTGACAAGCATTTTTTTTTCTTATGTCTCATGGATCAAGAGATACCGGCTCAACATAGTTATCTCTGGTGAAACACTGTGGTAATTTAGTTTTTAATCTATATTATAAAAGAAGAGCTGATTCTCTGTCCATCATACAGTCTGCATTTAACTTTGAATATATAATATACATGCATCTATTATGCATGAGTAACTTACATGTGCATATGCCATTTAAATGTGCACATATTTAATATTCCCCTCCCACTCTGTCTAGACAACTTCTATCCTGAAATGAGTAATAAAATCAACGTTGGAGATAAGGGAAAAAATAAATCAGACAGTTATAAGGATTTATTAAACTTTTCAGATAT
Organism: Acanthosepion lycidas; assembly: GCA_963932145.1. Classification (NCBI taxonomy): domain Eukaryota; kingdom Metazoa; phylum Mollusca; class Cephalopoda; order Sepiida; family Sepiidae; genus Acanthosepion; species Acanthosepion lycidas. Next base: position 95,448,626 of record OZ010599.1, read on the forward strand.
TATTTGGTAATAAATAAATACATTATTTTTTTTAATTTTGTTAAAATGCTTTTAAATCTGTCATTGTATTATAACTCACTTCTAGCGGTTATAATATTATGTCTTGCTTAGGCTACTCGCCGTTACATCATCAATTCTTTCTCTTGAACCGACTCCAATGAACTTCTCCTTACTCACTTTGAGTTCTTTATTTAAGGCATCTTGCCTAGTTCATTTGTGTTACTGGGGGTGTCTTATTTCACCCACAACACACTGAATTAAAATATACATGCCAACTTTCATTCACACACAATTTGAATGAAATTGAAACGGATATCTGTGTTGCAAGGATTAATTCCTCTTTGTCTAGCAACAAGCCCTGGGGTAACAGGAGAAGAATATAAGTCCAAATATGCAACCCTTCCTAATCATTATTATGACTCCTACTTTGAAAAAACAAAATAAAAACAACATCATCTCCAAAGTGTTTCAAGAAATAAGAATCAAAATAAATCTTTCCAAAACAGAAACAATGATCTCGAATTGGAATGAAAGCAGTGATGGCACCTATTCTGAATTCATCATAAAAATTCACAATGTGGAATCAGTAAACACCACTTAATTCAAATAACTTGGTGTATGGATAAGTTATAATAAATTTAGTAAAGGAGATAAAGAAACTGAATATAGAATAGGTTGCTCCAGAGGTAATTGCTTCACAAGTCGCTAAAAAACATTAACATGAAAACTTGAGCCATGTTCTTAAATAGCCTTGTCAGTTTAAGACTTTCATATGGATGTCATACATGATATTCAGAAATATCTAAACTTTCAGCTGTATACAACTGCTTTCTAAGATCAACGGTTAAAAATTGCTTTGAACAAGTGAATCCGTTTTGGTGAAGACCACACTTCTTGGGACCTTGTCAACTGGTGCTGCAGAATCACAAAGAACTACACTAAATAAAAGAAACCAAATCACTTGAGGACTACCAACAGCAGCAACAACTAAAATAGATATCACATGTAACATGAAGAGAAAATAATGACACAAGATGTTGATATTCCAATCTACTTAAAACAAAAGGTTAGGAAAGAAACCCCCCTCAATACTGGAAAGAACAATAACAGATTGTTATATAGGAATAAAGTGTTGCTGCCAACAATCCCTCATCTAGGTACTGACCAGGTTTGATATTGCTTAACTTTAGTGATTGTACAGGAATCAGTGTTTCAATGTGATGTGGCCAGAAGCTCGGATTTTTATTTTAGGACATATCTGGTTGTAAAACCAGGGTCATTAAACAAATAAGTCGTTAAGTAAGAGTGGCTGTCTAGAGGTGGCATAATTAAATTTATACAACTTATTTAAAATTCTAAAATAAACATTTTTTTTTTTTTTTTTTAAATCAGTATCACCCCAAGCAAGGCAGTACAATCATTAACATGTAAGCAAAGGGTTACAGGGTGTGGAAGAATTAGGAACAGAAACATTAGTAATGAGTAGAAAGAGAAAAGAGTAATCAGGATGACAGTAGATAGTGATTGGCATTGCATTTAAATTTTCACAGATTAAAGTTGGCTGGAATGCATGGAGCTGTGAAGGAGTTCCACAAGTGAGAAGTGTGAGAAAAGGAAATGTTAGCATAGAACTTATGGCTACATCTAGCCAGCTCTAAATTGATGAGATTGCACTTAAATTCATACAGTCTAGGTACCCTAGTGAAGAGCATATCCAAACAATTACCATGAAAGTATTTGTAAAAACAGAATAGAAAGTCAATGGACCATATATGGTAGCAATATCTTAAGCATTATAAAAAAGGAAAAAAAACCCACAATGACAGTTGTAGTTCAAAATATCATGTCGATAATTATAATCTTATTTGTAATTAATGAATGATAGCAATTTACTAAGATTTACAAGACCGAGAGTATGGAGCACCCAGTGAGAAACTCGCTCCTCATGAGTTTGAGCTTTGTAAATAAATCGTTAACAGATGAAATTAGCATTTGTCTTGAGTCCCGACCAATAAAGGGATTCTTAATTCTAATATTTGATTAGATTTGTGGAGAGGGAGTTAAGATTTTAACTTTTTAACACCTTTGAGTTTCAAATATTTCAAATATATAGGCTGGAATTTCTTTGCTTTTTTTTTTTAAAGAGTAATCCACCTGCAACATCATTATTCCAATGATCACATTTTAATCATACTTATTATAAAACCCAGGTTGTGTGTGTGTGTGTCTGTACGTTTATATATTGGATTGGATTTCCTACATTTTTCAACCGATTTCAACAAAACTTCACAGGACTATGTAAAATTACCTTGCGGTGGTTCTGACAGCGCCAAAAATGGGGAAAACATAATTGTTTTTGCACAAAATTAATTTGAAAACACGATTAAGAGGCATCACCAGAATGAAAGGGGGACAACTCATATCGAGTTATACTTATTATAAAACCCAGGTTTGTGTGTGTGTGTGGGTGTTCGTTTATATATGGGATTGGATTTCCTACATTTTTCAACCGATTTCAACAAAACTTCACTTTTTTTTTGGCAGGTAGTGTTTCTTATTGTCTTGCACTCTTTTTTCTTTTTTTTTACATTCAGAATGCGTTAAAAATTCCATTTACAAGACAATTGTTTATAATAAAATTCTACTCAATCGGTAGACTCATAATGATTGAAAACATTGTTTTTGTTTGAGTTTGGGTTTGACCAATTCGTAAAAAAAAAAAAAACCTAATTAAGACATGAGTGTCCATCAACCTTAAACAATAATCTTTGTCAATTTTATTTTTCAGTCTTTATGATGGTCGATACTTGATCTATCTCTTACTGTCACATGCTAGTATTAAATAAGTTTTCTCCCTTCTTATTTTAGGGCTGTGAGCAAGTCTTGGACAAAGCATTACATTACTAAAAATTTAAAGAAGAATTAATAGTTTATGCCCCGCTAGCATCTGAACCTCAGGAGTTGAAAAGATACAATATATTTATAACTTAAAAATAAATTATAATTTCTTGTGAGATTATTTCCACAATAGTGGTGAGAAGATGGGTAATTATCCCTAATGGAAAACTGATTTCCAGCTGAAAATCAAAAATGGAATTAGGCCAAATCCCTTGATTTGTGTAGGTAGCTAAAAACATATATATATATATATATATATATATATATATATATATATATATATATATATGTATAATATACACACAGAGTTCACCAAAAAATGTATAGACACTCCAGGAAAGGGAAAACTTGTCTTTCATAGTTTTATCAAATTGTGGTAACATTATTTATTGTAGTACAATATTTTCTCAACAGTTGGCATTACATTTGGCGGCGCCTTTAAGAAGAAATTGAAAATGCAATCCCACTGGGCACTTAGGCCAACATTGTCCAAGCAGTAGTTTGCCATAGCAATAAATGTCTGGAAGCAAAAGGCCACCATTTTAAGCATCTCTTGTGATTGTAGAATCCAGAGGTCACTTGTATTAATCTCATGATGTCTAAATAAAATTAATATTACAATATCTATACGTTTTTCCTTTCCTGAACTCTGCGCATTGTGTATGTATCTATATATATATATATATATATATATATATATATGTATATATATATGTATATATATATGTATATATATATATATATATGTATGTGTGTGTGTGTATATATATATATATATATATATGCATACTTCACTAAAAATGACAGACAAGGTGCTACAGTTAAGCTTTTTATTTAATTTTTCTTGTGTTCAAACAAGAGCTTTCTTTTCTGGACAAAGAGTGTGTAAAAACTGTTCAAATGTTTTATAGTTCCGAGCACTTTCGGCTATACCCTTCGCCATAATCAAGGATGATTCAATTTTTCAGCTTAATTGAGTGTGTGCATTATGTGTATGTTTTAGTGTGTTGTAGAGATGTTTTTCATTTCCAAATATGGTTAGCACATTGTGGTCTTGTTCATAGTTAATATTGTTAAGAGTTGTTTTTTTTTCTTTTTTATCATTAAAGCTTCCATTATTTTCAATCTTCTTTTATAGGTGGATGAAGTTATTCTATTTGTGTTTTCTACTAGTATATTTCTAATGGAGTCTGGTAAGTTTGTGTGTGTGTTTAAATGGGTTCTAATGGAGCTGTCATCAGATAGTTGTAATGTAAGGTGTCTGGATAAGCATGTAGTTGTGTAACCAATGTAATTATTTATGAGTCTGGACTGATCAGGAACACAGTTCCTTAAGGGGCATTTGAACTCATAGATAATGTTCGTTCCTTTTTTTTTTCACCAAGCTAAATCAAACTATTCTCTGAACAGCTCATATTCATACATAATTTTGGGGACAGACAAAGGAATTTACCTGACCCTGGGCAACTGTCTTTGCCTCTGATCATGCAGGACACACAAGTGGTATCCTCCATAAATATAAATACTATAATTCATATATATATATATATATATATATATATATATATATATATTATAATAAATCATATATATATATATATTATAATAAATCATATATATATATATATATATATATTATAATAAATCATATATATATATATATATATATATTATAATAAATCATATATATATATATATATATAATAATAAATCATATATATATATATATATATATATATATATATATAATAAATCATATATATATATATATATATATTATAATAAATCATATATATATATATATATATATTATAATAAATCATATATATATATATATATATATATATATTATAATAAATCATATATATATATATTATAATAAATCATATATATATATATATATATATTATAATAAATCATATATATATATATATATATATTATAATAAATCATATATATATATATATATATATATATTATAATAAATCATATATATATATATATATATATATATTATAATAAATCATATATATATATATATTATAATAAATCATATATATATATATATATATATTATAATAAATCATATATATATATATATATATATTATAATAAATCATATATATATATATATATATTATAATAAATCATATATATATATATATATATATTATAATAAATCATATATATATATATATATATATATATATATATATATATATATATATATAAATATGTAATGAAAAACAAACCACTTTAATGTACCATTACGATAATTTATTTCACCTAAATCCTTTTTTAAGGATTCAGGATCATCAGGTAAATCTTCCAACAACGAATTGAGAAAAAAAATGGGATTAGAAATTGGTGGGTAGTGTAATTTTTGTAATTTAATAGAGGGGGTTGAGAGTGGTAGTTAACCAGACAATATAAAGTATAGGGAGGGGTTAATTTTATATCTCTCTTAAGTATGTTTTATATTGGAGTAGGAGGAGTGACAGAAAACTTATATATATATAGTATAATAAATCATATATATATATATATATATATATATATTATAATAAATCATATATATATATATATATATTATAATAAATCATATATATTATAATAAATCATATATATATATATATATATATATTATAATAAATCATATATATTATAATAAATCATATATATATATATATATATATATATTATAATAAATCATATATATTATAATAAATCATATATATATATATATATATATATATATTATAATAAATCATATATATTATAATAAATCATATATATATATATATATATAATAAATCATATATATTATAATAAATCATATATATATATATATATATATTATAATAAATCATATATATTATAATAAATCATATATATATATATATTATAATAAATCATATATATATATATACATACCCATATTATATTATAACATATATATCCATATTACACTATTTACATTATTTGGAATATTGTCCTCATCTCTGTTAACTGGGTATTGAACTCACACTCTTTGGGTCCTGTCACTGGATCTAACTAATGCCTTTATCCACTGTGACATGTGTCCTTGACATAAAGGGTTCAGTTTGACATTCCAACTGCCTGAAGAAGGCCAGAGCGTACAACGGCTGAAATGTTGTAATAAATATGGCAACAAAGATGAGGACAATAGTCAGAATAATGTAAATAGTGTACATAATACCGCATCCCAGAAATACAGTCAGATACTGAAGGATCGAATAAATATGGTAACAAAGATGAGGACAATAGTCAGAATAATGTAAATAGTGTACATAATGCGTCATCTCAGAAATATAGACAGATACTGAAAGATCGGATAAATATGGCAACAAAGATGAGGACATTAGTCCAAATAATGTAAATAGTGTACATAATACCTCATCTCAGAAATATAGATATATCCATATTACCTTTGGAAGGGAAATTACTTTTCAGGTGTGCTTAATGTAGCAACAGAAACTGGGCTAGAACTTAACTGACTCACTGCATATTCTAGTGATTTATATTTATGGAGGATACCACTTGTGCGTCCTGCATGATCAGAGGTGAAGACAGTTGCCCAGGGTCAGGTAAATTCCTTTGTCTGTCCCCAAAATTATGTATGAATATAAGCAGATCAGAGGATAGGTATGATCTAGCTCAGTGAAAAAAGCTAAAATTACTCTCTTGGAATTTCACTCTAGACGAGTGCGATATGGACTCAATTGCAAATGAATTCTGGTATCACCCTTTCTGTTTGCGTCATAAGTATTCTTAGTTTCATGTCCTCGCAGTTCTAATTAGGAATTTTTAAATTTATTTTTGTTTTCCAAACCAATTTTCAGTCTTCACTTCTTCCCAAAATTATATTCAACATCACCATCTTTCTTTCCTTCTCATCTCTCAACATCTACTATTTAATATATTTTAACCTTACTGCCTCATGTCTTGAGAAAATTGCATTCCTAAGATGATTACATTGTCACATATGTATTCAACCAAATATTGCAACCTTTTGATTTTACTATAGAAAAGAATTAAAAATCAAGAAGAAAGGGATTGTCAGTGGTCAGGAATGAATGCAAGCATTACTGATAGAATAGGGCTATTATATGTATAATGTAAATGCATTGCTAATGATTTTAGTATAGGAAAGCATTGAAAATTAGGAAGAAAGGTATTGTCAGTGGTCAGGAATGAATGCAAGCATTACTGATAGAATAGGTTTATTATATGTATAATGTAAATGCGTTGCTAATGATTTTACTATAGGAATGCATTGAAAATTATGAAGAAAGGGATTGTCAGTGATCAGGAATGAAGGCAAGCATTACTGATAGAATAGGTCTATTATATGTATAATGTAAATGCATTGCTAATGATTTTACTATAGGAATGCATTGAAAATTATGAAGAAAGGGATTGTCCGTGGTCAGGAATGAATGCAAGCATTACTGATAGAATAGGGCTATTATATGTATAATGTAAATGCATTACTACTATAGGAATGCATTGAAAATTATGAAGAAAGGGATTGTCAGTGGTCAGGAATGAATGCAAGCATTACTGATAGAATAGGGCTATTATATGTATAATGTAAATGCATTGCTAATGATTTTACTATAGGAATGCATTGAAAATTATGAAGAAAGGGATTGTCAGTGGTCAGGAATGAAGGCAAACATTACTGATAGAATAGGTCTATTATATGTATAATGTAAATGCATTGCTAAGGATTTTACTATAGGAAAGCATTGAAAATTATGAAGAAAGGGATTGTCAGTGGTCAGGAATGAATGCAAGCATTACTGATAGAATAGGTCTATTATATGTATAATGTAAATGCGTTGCTAATGATTTTACTATAGGAATGCATTGAAAATTATGAAGAAAGGGATTGTTAGTGGTCAGGAATTAAGGCAAGCATTACTGATAGAACAGGGTTATTGTATAAGTCAGGCTTATTGCTTATTTTTACTACTAGAATTTCTTTGTAACACACTGATACATGTTGAAATCCTCACAGTATTTAATATTGCTGAAGGTATCACTAACATTTTTGTTGAGATTTACAAACTCTAAGTTTCATTCATTTTCACAAACCAATTGATAAAATCTGAATATGCAGATTTGTTTGGAAAATACTTTGACAAAAACCCTACTTCACAGTAGTAGTACTCTAGTATAAACGACTGTATTTTGTACCCACTTACCTGTTTGCACTTTTCCCCAAAATCTGGTTTCGATCAGTGAAAGTATGGATATTTTAGAGAGCGTGATGAAGTGACTAACAGAAGTCACAGAATTTTATATATACATAGTGTCCATAAATTATCTGTACAACTTCCACAGTTTATTATATCCATTAGAGTTAAGATCCATCAATACAATTCTTTGCATGTTAAAGAAATATTATTAAAGCTTTAATTTATATATAAAGTTTGTTCTTTTTTAATTCGTTTTCATTTGTCTTTCTGGGTAGATGTTAAAATTTCATATTATTGATCCTTGACCCTAAATGAAAATGACAACAGCGCAGTAGAAAGTGCAATGTGCATGTTGGTTCATAGAGACTAAATCAGACACTCAAGTCTAATGAAATTACAGTACACAGTATGAAAAAAAAAACAAAAAACAAGTTATGCTAGCATCTGTGTGTGGCACAAGAAGTTTATGAAAACAAAAAATGTCTTGCAAAAAGCAGAAACTGAGCATCTTCTAGACATGTTGCGTGCAACAAATGGAATCCATCTTGAAGTGTTTAAATAAAACTTTATTTGTTTACTGATGCTTTCCAATAAACCCTATAGAGTTATCTTTAAATTTGTACATATACTTTATGGACACTGTGTATATATCTATATACAAGATATAATTACACTGATATTTTTAATAAAACTAAAGAAATTGGTTAGCAAATATTCTTCATATAAGGTTATTATAGTGACATATGATGAGTAAAAACAAATTTCTTGAAAATATATCCTCACCATTATCCGTAGTTGCTGTGGGTAAACCTAAAAGTTCAGCAGGATTTGCACCTTGATTTAAAGATGTCTCCCATTCTGCCCAACTTTTAGCCATTGTATTTCTGTAAATAAAATAAGTTGGTATGAAAAAATAATAACTATATGCAAAATAAATGATATATATCCTTATTCTATACTCTCAAACATACTTGCATCAGTTTCTAACAATTGACAAGCTGTTTATTTCCTGATTTTTAATAAATTTTCATAAGACATATTAACATCTCTATCTGTGCCCCAGACATCAATTGCTGACTAATGACAGCACTTTTTAAAATCCTCGGCAATATTTAACAAAAAAATTGTGTGTCAAAAGGACAATTTTTTCCTTGACACCGCTATTATTTTAGCTACCTTCAATCCTCAGCAATGTTTATTGTTTTAAAAGGCAAGGATTAGAATAAATCCTAAACATATGAAAGTGAATTTATACATTTTCTTTGTTCTTGAGAATTGACAACAAAAATAATAAACACTATTAGATGGTTTATTGGAATGGTTGACAAAACATTGGCTAATTGCCAATTGATTCGAACTCTATAAAGATAGTAAATAATAAGGATTTCCTTATAGATAGTTCACATATTTTAATTTACTAAATGTTTATAAATTTATGAAAAAAATATTCTAATAGTGGGAGTATTTTGCATGTTAAATAATAAAACTTAATTTTTCCGAAAAAATTAATGAAAATTTATTGTATTAAGCTATGCACCCTAATAAAATCAACTGTACTTTGTACCCCCTTGCCTGTTTGCACTTCTCCCCCAAATATGGTTTTGATCACTCAATGTATGGCTATTTTAGAGGGTGTGACAAACGGATGGATAGATTAATGGAAGTCACAGAATTTTATATCTCGATGCCTTCTATGACAGCATAAAGACTTAGCAGATGAGAGTGCTTAAAAGTATAAAGAGACAAATCAATGCACAGAATTTCCTCTCCTCCTCGTGGGATCAACAAGATAAAATCATTTGATAACCTCAAATAAGATGTACATAAAACATTACATAACACAAAAGATAAAATGACACAGGGGATTAGTTCAAAAAGAAATTAAAATTTCATTGTATCACTCCAGGAAATAACTAACTCCTCCTACCATGCGCTAACTTTATAAGAGTCAGATCAGCCCAAGAATGGAATATGCCTGCCATATTTGGGCTGATGCTACCCAATCCTCACTGGCCAGCCTTCACAAAATTCAAAATCTCTTATGCGGCATTGTGGGTGATGTATTATTCTCCACCCTGCAACTTTCACTACTATATGGCAGATGTTTGAACAAGTGACATTCCTTAGTACCATCAGTTCAGACCTTCACAGACAATTTTGTAAACCAATCAACAACTATAAAATCTTAAAGAAAAGATATGCAAAAAATAATATTGCATTTTTATTAAAAAAATATTTGTTGTTTTAATCTGTTTTTAAAATAGTGAGAGTATTTTGTATGTTAGATAATAAAAGTTAATTTTTCCAAAAAAATTAATGAAAATTTATTGTATTAAGCTATGCAAAAGTAAAATCAACTGTACTTTGTACCTCCTTACCTGTTTGCATTTCTCCCCCAAATATGGTTTTGATCACTCAATGTATGGCTATTTTAGAGGGTGTGACAGACGGATGGATAGATAGATAGTCACAGAATTTTATATCTAGATACCAGTGAAGGTATCTAGATATAAAAATCAATTGCTAATTGATTCAAACTCTATAAAAATGGCAAATAATAAGAATTTCCTGATGGTTGGTTCATATATTTTAATAATTAAGTAAATGTTTATAAATTTATGAATAAGAAATTGTTTTCATATTTCTTTATGAATGATAAATATTGGATTGCATTAGTTTTTATTTTATTAGTATTTAGAATATTGTAAATATAAAATTATTCTTGTAAACATGGTTGTTTTTGTTTAGCGGCATATCAACACCTCTATGGGTTATTTAATGCTGAAATCCTAATATGAAAATTCAAACTTTATAATTCAAGTAAATGACATTTCATGATTAATTCTTAATTACTTAGATGTATTTTTGTTTACCAAATAATCTTACAAAATCAAACAAATAGTGAAAACTTGTTTCTCCTTAAAAGAAATGAGATTAATCATAGCAAATTGTTTTTTTTTGTTTTTTCTTTTTAAAATGTATGCCATGTTTTCAATTTTACTATAAAATATAGTGCTCATCATTTTACTATGATGGTGTAATGCTTGTATTTTTACTATAAAAAATGTATTTTTATATTTTTGTAGTGGACCGTGGGTTTAATATACGTTGTGAAATGAAAGATGTTTAGAACTCCTGAAATAAAAAGCCCACTACAAAAATAGTGGGCTCAAGACGAGTCAAACCAAAAGAAACGTAAAAGAAAACAACCAAAACTTATATATATATATATATATATACACATAAACAATTATATGTGTATTAACAAACAAATGGATACAAATTACAAAAACAATAATGTGTATGTGCAACAAATAACTGTGTAAAGAAATGTGTGAGTGAATATACATATGTATGTGCACGCATGCGTGTTTGTGTGTAATATATCATGGAGTTTTCCCAAGGAAATGCATAGCACTCTCCACGAAGGGGAAAACGCAATCTTCTGTGAGAGCCTACATTGTTGTAGTGTCTGTTGAAAATGCAAAGTGAAAAAGAGGGTGAGGGAAGAAATCAAGTATTCATAGTGTTGGGAGAGAATCCCCAAGGCACGGCTGTTTAAAAGCCTTGTTTTTGTCATATAGGAAAATCTAACATGGCGCGTAAACAAAATATTCGGTGAAAAATCTCATTTGTCAGTAACATTTTTAACACCTTATAGAATGTAAAGTTCTTAAAGCAAACCTATGCCAAACTGTGTTTCCTGAATCCTTGATGTCTTGGCTGTCCTAAAAATGACAACATCAAGATGAAATAACGGAAACTGATCGTGAAAAACACAATTATGCGCAACAAGTTTTCAATCAATCAGTAAACTTCTGGACCTTTTCGGGCAACGTTATAGGATCCAGACGGCTATTGTTTGCACATGGAATTATTCACTGGTAATTAATCTTCAATTTGGCTGGGGAAAATGTCATTCGGCAGTTAGCATTAAGAAGTTATGCCCAATTTTCTGAGAAAAATCACATTTTTTTTATGAAAAAATATTTATTTTCACTTCAAAATAATATCATTCAAACTTAATCCTTTTCTCTTTGAACATCATTGAATAAAAGGAACGGCTAAATGGCTCCATGATGGGAAATGTGAAAGATATGTGGCGAAAAAAAAACAATGTCATCTGTTAAGTGTTGTCATCACCCGGGTCACGGGGTGTTAAAAACAAAACACATCAAGCCATTGTTCAAACATAGGTTATATCAAGCCCTACTAATGTTGAGCCTTTTTTTCACTCTTTGATCTTATCTGGGACTGATGGGTTTTATTACAACTTGTTCTAAACGCTTATTGCTGGCTGGCTGACCTTTGACCCAGAGATGTCAAAGTTATTTTTGTTTAATTTTCCTTATTGCTGCTATTTTTTTGGAAAAAAAAACAAAAAAAACAAAACAAAAAAACTTTTGGTGTCTGGTGGTCAGGAATTGCAGATAAATCTTTCACCTTTTACTAAAGATTTCTGTGGCTGGGTGTCAATTTTTTTTAACCCCTGGCAGTCATATAATTGAAAATTACCAATGGACTTTGTTGCATTTTGACCTGCGAGGAATGTTGATTGCCTTCAAAATTCTGAATTTTATGCCTGAAATAGTTTGATTATGATTTAGGGTTTCTGATTTTTCCAAAAAAAAAAAAAAAAGGTTAATTTCCCATTAATGGGGAAAATCTTTGTTTAGAACTAGAAAAAATGCAAAATTTTCACTATTTTTTCCCATTTTACCCCCTGAAAAAATTTTTGAGTCATTTACACCAGCCAATTTTACTTTTAAATGAAAGAATATATCCTTTGCTTTCAGAAAAATCCTAGTCTCATGGGGTTCAGATCAAAAGTTTCCTTGATATTTGTTTAGGTGATGATAAAACAGTCATTTTTCAATATTTTACCCCTGTAAAAGTATGAAAATCCATTTTTTGAGAGAAAATAAGCTGTGACAAAATGACTTTTGCCATTTTTGTGATGATCTTTACTTGGGAAAGAAAATTTTTACCATAGCAAACATGAATTGAATTTATTTAAGTTCAGGCTATAGGAAACCCCAAACAGCTGTGAAGAACAATCTGGACAATTAGGAAATCAAGGAAGAGTTAACTCCAACACTTTCCTAGTGTTTTGATTTTAGTTTTGGTGTTCACTATTTGCCCATAGCTGGGACCCTAACATGTGCTACCACCCGTGTGATATCAGAAATTGTTCAGTTCCCACAGCACTTCCCTTTTTGAGGGTGAGTCAGACACTGCCGCTAACTCCACCTTCCACCAAGTGTAAGCAGATGTAACCTGAGAGGACAGTACCCTGGAACTTTTTCTATGTGCCATGTCCCTTTAGGACTTGGCCGATCATGACTCTCCACAATTTCCTGTCCTTTGTAGCCCTTAGTAAGGCTTGCCTTTTTGCGATATCCCTAATCCCTGTTCTGCTAATCGATAAGCTACTTTGGTAGATTATTTGCTGATTTTGTCTTGCTTTAGTTTCAATATGTCCTGTGAGTGTAAAATTCTCCAAGCCTTCTTTTCTCATGTGTTGTAGAAATTTTAACTATCTCTTTCTGATTCTTTTTTTTTTTTTTGCATAAAATGCTTTATTTTTATTACTTAATTTGCTCTTTTGTCATTGCTATTTGAAATGGATAAAAGGTTCTATTGTATTGTTTAATTAAGGGGACAAATTAAAAAATAAAAAATAAATTTACCAAGTTTGTGCATTAATTTTTATTTTATTTTCAATTTTACAATATTAAAAATGCTTTATTTTTGTCTATATTTCTGAGATGAGGTATTACACTATTGACATTATTCAGACTATTGTCCTCATCTTTGTCGCCATATTTATCACAACGTTTCGGCCGTTGTATGCTCCGGCCTTCTTCAGGTGGTTGGAATGTCAAACTGAACCCTTTATTTCGCTCACTGGGGTAGACTGTTCTAGTTCCACGTGCCATGTTTGATGGATGTCAGTTATCAGTTATCTCCTGTTAATTTCCCTCTGAAAGTTCTCCACTGCCTTTACCCAAAGAGTGTGAGTTCAATTCAATATGCTTTATTTTTATTATTTTTAATTTGTTCTTTTAATTTGTCATTGCTATTCGAAACGGAAAAAAAGGTTCTATTGTATTACAATTTGTTTTTGTTATAAATAAAACTAAACTTACCAAAAAAAAAAAAAAAAAAAAAAAAAAAAAAAAAAAAATTACATTCCTTAACGGTAGTGCGTAGTGATTTTCTGCAAGGAAAGTCTGTAAAAGAAGTAAAAAGGCCCAAATTTTATGACTCCGCCAAAAATCTTTCGGCAGTGAATGAAGATTCATGATGGCAGTAATGGGGGACGAATGACCAACAAGAAGTCCGATGTTTTATTGTCGATAACTCCAAAACGGTAAGGTTTCTTCATAATTTAATTATTAATTCGAATTCGGCATGTACATTTGCACAGAATTATGACGATTTTGGAAAAATTTGAAGGGATATTAGCGCTCGGGAAACAAAATAGAAATTTACCAAACGCGAACTGTGAATTCGATTTTTGAGTTTTCTTTTAAATAAAAAAAAAAAAAATAAAAAAAATCAGGTAAGTTATACAAAGTAACAAAATCAACGTTTGTACTTAGTTATGTGATGTAAAAAATAAAATTATTTCTGGCGTTAAAAACAGACGATATCTTTTTAAATTAAAAGGACAATTGACAAAAAAACAGTTAAAAAATAAATAAAAGCGTCAACCATGTGAGTTAACAAGTGGTTAAAAAAAATGAAATGCCACTCATTTCCGCAAAAATCATTTTAAAAAAAGGAGAACGAAGATCTTTTTGAAGATAATCTTTTTTTTTTATTATGTCATTCAGTATTGTTACTCTTTATTAAAATATCTGTTTTTAATAAAAATTTCAATCTTTGCTTAGAATAAAAACTTTTTATTCTAAGCAAAGATTAAAATTTTTTAAAAATATATTTCTTTTAACTTTAAACTTCGCATATTGTTTTGTTTTGAGTTTTTTCTTTTACTTTTTTTGACAGATCAGTTCGTATTTTCCGATTTCTATGAATAAAAAACTTTTATATTTTCAATATTTTTATTATCACTTCAAAAGAAAGAAACGAAATTTACGGAAGCCTGATCTTAAATTCTAGAAATGGTAAAATTCTTCAGTTGAATTGAAAGTGAACAGAAATTTACACATTTTCATTTATTCTCCGCAATAAAAAAACTCTTTCAAATTCAAAACATGAAAAATGGCGCGAATTAACAAAATCAAACGACTTTACTTTAATAAAGTTATTTTCAATTTAAGAATTACCTTTATCATGAAATAAGAAATCGTTACCAATGATCTTGGAATGAAAGCCTGTTTCGAAGTGAACACTCAATTACATCTCACAATACAGAACATAATCCTTATTCCTTGTAAGAAACTTCGTCAAAGTTTATTTCCATCTGACGCATAGGTTACCTTAATGTAAGGGAGATAATTATAGATATTTCTGTCCCAACCATAGTGATGGTTCTTGACCGTTACTATTGAATCGTGAGTTCGATCCTCACTGGGTTACCCATACTTGCATCCTCGTGTCAAAAAATATCAAGTTTTGTGAATTACAATCATAGGGATGTCGCAGATTTTTTTCAGCTTCACAACTAACCGGATTTTGTCAGACCAGGTACAACTTTAAGTTAAGAGCTGGTTTTAAGATAGATTTTAAAAATTTAGAAAGGTGAAAAACACTTTGCAAAAAATAAATTATATTGTTTAAACTTTTAATTTTAAAAATAAGAAAGTAATATAAAATTAGTTGTTAAAAGAAAAAATATTTTCTGGTCTTTAAATTTGGTTTTAAAGACTTTACTTTTTTAGTTTTCTGTCACTAAAAAAATACCCTCTCTAATTCTAATTAAAAAAGTTTTGATAGCAATGGCGGATGGGTTTGTCAACAAAAAAAATTAAATCGAGATTTTAAAAATCTTTTAAAAATAATTTAGGCCTTTTGAATTCTAATTTTTGCAAAATACCCAATACATTTTGTCTAATGAATCATATTTCGATAAAATATTTTTGGCTTTTATTTTTAATTAATGAAAATGGAACTTTAAATAGGGGATGTCTTCTTTTTTAGGAACTCGAGTTTAAAAGTGAAGGTGGAAAAATAAAATCAATTTAAAAATATCTTAATTTCAAGCATAATAATCACATAGAAAATTATGTACACCTCCAAATACAACTTGACTGGTGTTTACATGTTGCTTTGGGTTCTCTTAAACAAAAAAATCATGTTACTAACAGATATTTTTATTTGCACTTCACCAAATTCACCAGTTTTTAATCCCCTCTTAAACAAAAAAGAAAATCTGGATTTGGGGGAAGGGAATTCTTAAGGCTATGGAATATAGAGATGAAGTAAAGGCCAGATTACTGTCTATAGTACCATTTATTGTTGACTCCATTTGGTTAGTGTTTAAAAATGGTTGACTATCATCATAGTTCTTTTTCTGTGATTTGAGAGTTCATACAGGGGTTGCTGTGTTCCTTCTGGTTGACGGAAATTAATTCGTTGCATTCATTCTTTCTTCTTTCTCTTCTGAAATTGTATGTTGAGTCAAACTCACAGCCAATGAATCACCAACCCTTGCATCTCGACCTACTACCTCGAATCAAGCTCCTCTCCACTGCGGCATCTCTAGTCTCATACATGGTTTTCTTCTTTTTATTGGGGCTGACACATCCATGTTTGCCATTTGATTTTTGGCAGGATGTGTTGTCATTGGTTGATTTTTTTATGACGTTCACTGACCCACATAAACTAAGTCAGGGTTCATGTCTGTTACCCAGGATAGGAACAATAGAAGGAAGGAAAGGAAATATATAGAAGAGAGGGAGAGTTTTCTTTCTCATTCACTTAGTAAAGAGGAAACTGTATATTTTCGTATGGTGTTATCACTACAAGGCTAATAACACTTTGGGTAGTTCAATTTCAGTAAACTTGGTATAATTTTGTAGGGTTATAATAATTTCATCTCAAAATCATAATTTAAGATATCATGTGACTAATGATTTCCTTAAAGCCTGAAAAATCAAATCAATGCAAAAATATCTCAATTTCAAGTGCCACAATCATATAGAAAATTATTTACACCCCTAAACTAAACTTGATTGGTATTTTCCTGTAGTCTTGTGTTCTCTTTAACAAAAAAAAAAAACGTTACTTGTAAATATTTTTATTACACTTCTCACTCTTTATCCAGAACCAATTTATTGTTTTTATTTTAGCTATTTCTGAATCTTTTTGTTTGATTGGAATTAATTTAAAATAATAAGACAATACTACATTAGAACTAATTATAATTAATTAATAAATCCTCTTTGTTTCTTTTTAACCAATGAGCTTCATTCCTGCTAAATTCCAAACTACCTTTACTTGAAGAGCCTCAAGTTTAGTTCAGGGGTGTAAATAACTTTCTATATGATTGTTGCACTTGAAATTAAGATATTTTTGCATTGATTTTTCTGGCTTTATGGAAATCATTATTTAAATGATGTTTTAAATTATAATGGGATTTTGAGATGGAATGATCATAACTCTACAAAATCATACCAAGTTTACTGAAATTGGACTACCTATATATATATATATATATATATATATATATATATATAAGAAATATAGTCTTAAGGTGTGCTATATTTATGGAATAAAGTGCTCAATATCAGAGATAGAGCGTGTGTAAGCCTCTAAGTGTTGGTTTATATATATATATATATATATATATATATATATATATATATATATATATATATATATATATATATTTATAGGATACAAATCCTATATCATTCCAACAAATGACTAAAAAACACAAAGTAGATTTGCACACCCACAAAATCGGATCAAAACGATTAAAAACAGATTTCGCAATAAGGTGTGAAATTAATTTTCTGACCAATGGAAGGAGGCGATTTGCTAAACCAAAAAAAAGATAACGAGCCAGTGTGAAAAAAAAGTCAACAATAAATAGTTTCAAGTCAGTCGAGTCAGAAGCGCGCAGAGATCACAGAAGACTGACAGTAAATTCCATCACTGACTCAACCCGACACTAAGAGCCGAAAGTGGATTAGGAAAGGACAACAACAACAAATTTACAACTGACTTCAAAACAATTCATAAGTACATTTTCCTTTTATCTTTTATTCCTCATTCACACTCTCTTTTTCAACTTAAATTGATCGCCCATTTTTCCTTTACAACTATACAAAAAACAAAAGGAACAGATATTACTCTGCTAAAAGACAGCGAACACAGACATTTTTGTCAAAATCACATTTTGCTTAAACGAACTAAAACATTAATCTTTTTTACCCTATTCACACGATAATAAATATACAATGTTCTATTTTCTACAAACGTTCCTTATTGTGTTGTTTCTTCTTGAAATTTGCGTTGTATTTTGTGGGCAGGGTATCCCGTATTAAATTCTCCTTTAATCCAGGTACGCTGAACCCCACAAGTGGTGACCAATCAAGGTAAAATGAACTCGCAAATTTCCAACTGAAAGAAAAGCTTCAACAAAATAAGCAACACATTTTTTTAACATATAACCATAATCATCACGACACATAGAAAATGGATACACACACTACGGAACCTATGGAAGCCACTATAACAATTAACTTACCAACTTACAACCAAACTAACGTACAAATTTGGTTTGCACAGTTAAATGCAATTTTCAATGCAAAGAAAATTACATCGCAAAGTTCAAAATACGCTTACGTTGTCGAAAAACTTCCCACAGATGTAGCATCTGAGGTAGTGGATCTACTTAATGACATGCCGGAAGAAAAACCTTATGACACATTGAAAGCTGCAATTATTAGACGTGTCGGTAAATCGGAGGAAAGAAGGTTACATAACTTATTCAATAACGTGAACCAGGGATATATGAAACCTTCACAACTTTTAAGAAAAATGCGATCCTTATTAGGAGACAACACCATGTCTGAAGTGGTGTTAAAGAAACTGTGGATGGATAAACTACAAACACACACAATACAGATACTTGCATCACTCCCCGATAATTTACAGCTGGAGAAAATAGCAGAAATAGCAGACAAAATACATGACAACAACCAAGACAAAAATGTATATGCCACATCACATGCACCAACAGATACAGCAACATTACCAGACAAGTCATCTGAATTGTCGCAGCTGTATAGGCAAATGGCGAATCTCAGCTTACAAGTACAGAGTCTGGTACAAGCACAGAAATCTCAGCGTTCTCGTCCAACATTCAGAAATAGATCCTACTCACCACACAGACGTCGAAGTAGATCGAATTCTTTCTCCAGAGAGCAAATTACACACGATACCTGTTGGTATCATTATAAATTTGGAAGAAATGCAAGGAAGTGCACTGAACCATGCAATTTCAATTCGAAAACTTCTCACATTTCTACACAACACCAGGGAAACGACTATGCCAGCAGCAAGTAAAGATGACATTAGCTGCTGGATTAAAACAAGAGTCGTCTATTTTACATCCGGGACAGAAGTAACGGATATTTATTTTTAGTTGACACCGGCACTCAGATCAGTGTTATCCCACCAAATACAAACCAAAAACCTACATTCTCCACATACACATTGCAGGCAGCAAATGGATCAAAGATAGAAACATACGGTGAGATATCACTAACGCTCGATTTGGGTCTAAGAAGAACTTTTCCATGGATTTTCACACAAGCAAATGTGAAAACACCTATCCTAGGAGCAAATTTCCTATCCCATTTCGATTTATCAGTGAATATGGCTACACACACTCTCATTGACAGTAACACAAACCTAAGAACAAAGGGAATCACCTCAATCTACAAGTCAACAGGAATTAATTCAGCAATACCAACGGCTAATGGCCTACATGAATTGATAAAAAAATTTCCTACACTAACCACACCTTTAACACATACAGATGAAATCCGTCACACTGCTAAACATTATATAACCACAGCTGGACCACCTATACACACATCACCACACAGATTACATCCGGACAAATATAAAATAGCAAAAGACGAATTTCAACATATGTTGTAGTTAGGCATCATACGTCTTTCAAATAGCCCATACTCCTCTCCACTAGATATGGTTCCAAAACCAGAAGCTGGCACATGGCGACCTTGTTGGGATTTTAGGAATCTCAATGCAAAAAATGCTCCTGATAAATATCCTATACCGCACTTACATGATTTCGCCATAGGTTTGCAAGGAACCACAGTTTTTACAAAATTAGATTTGGTTAAGGCATACTACCAAATTCCAGTAGCAGAAGAAGACAGAAAGAAAACTGCAATTACCACTCCTTTTGGACTCTATGAATTCACCAGGATGCCATTTGGGTTACGTAATGCCGCCCAAACCTTTCAAAGACTCATTGATGGTTTTCATTTAATATAATTTCATTGATCAAATGGAAATGCATTTTTATCAAAGACATGCAAAGTCAATCAAATGACACGTATCAAACAACAGTGACCATTTTAAGTGTTTTAGTAGAATTCATAGGAGGGATGCATGGGTGGTGCAATGCTTATCAGCCTGGAAAGTAGAATTGGCAAGCCAGGTTCATCCAGTCTGTTGTATTCTCTTCACACTTATGGCTTCAGAAAATGTAGCTCTGAGTTGAACCTGGTCAACAGCAATCAGTAATGTAACCTACACCAGTGTTCGTCCTCAAGCTACTTTAGACCACTGTGGTTACATTATAGCCGACTCCTCACTCATTACTGTGTGGCTGGTTTGTCACTAGTATCGTGATGATGGGCATGGTTCCTCTCAACTTAGCATCAACCTTTTTCTAAAATTCCATATTCTCAAAATATATTTGAGGGATTTTCCAAATTTGGGGTTGTCCAAAATTGGTCAGAATAAAGCTGTCTCTTAACGTCAACACCCTTTATGTCACATCTCGCTCCATACAGGTGGTGCTAATCTCGTGTCCTTCTCCCACTCCAAGGGCCAACATGCTTTTTTCTGTAATGAATCCAAACTTTCAGAATGCGTAGGCAAAAAGGGATTTTCCAATTATTAATCTTTTTTGTTTTTCATTGGCTTCTCATGCTATGATTTCCCTAAGCCAGGAACTTGTTCAGAGCCCATCCAGATGGCCCCACTGCCAGCGATTCTCGAGAATTATGGGTGGGAAAGAAATATATCCCCAATCTCTTTAGTGAGAAGGAAAAAAAAAAAAAAAAAAAAAAAATCTTTCCTCTATTTGTTTTTTTTTGGGGGTGGGGGGTGCTGGGGGTGAGGTCAACAAGATCAGCCATTTTTTTGCCCACAGTCACTCCAAAATAGTAATTAATTTTTATCATTTGTATCCAAAGGAATCTGAATTAATGTCGGATATGAAATTTTTCTTGACGAATGTCACAGAAATGTCAGGCTAATCTATCTTTGTAGGGATGCTTTTCTTATGGGAGGCCAATTCAAACCAGTTTTTTTTTTTTTCCAGAACGATCTGTTATTTCAGTGACCACCCAGGTTTCTTTGACATTTTTTCTATTTGACATCCTTGAGGATACATTAATAGTCCCTTTATCATTGGCTGGAAGTGGGGAAAAGATGGGTAATCTTGGTTTTGCTCAATTTTACTGAATTCCATTGAGTTAAATTTGGGTTTGATTCTCCTTGGAACTGCATGGGAGTTCACTTACTACTTTGAAACATCATTTTGTTTTAATTTTCTTCAATTTTTCAAATCATCTTCATGCAAATTTCAATAATTATCATCCCGTTAGTAGACTTTTTCCTCTTCCTTCTTTCCTTCACCTTTGATCAATACCTAGAGATCCCAGTGTCACAAAAATCCATGAATCAAATTCTTCTTCTTTTAACTATGGATTAAATAACAGAGCAGAGTGGGCTCACTAACCTTGGATAGCAGCTACTCCTGGAAAAGGTCAACTCTAAATTCAAACCATTTATGTGTACTGTCATCAGTTGTGGAGTAGCAACCCATCAACTCCTTTAGCTTCTCATGTCATGTCTTCATTGTGAAATGTGCTTATAGTTCAATTTGAAGAATGTCTATGGCAGGTGCTTTTTAACAGAATTATAAAGAAAAACAAATACAAACAACAACTGAATAGCACAGGGAGACATTCTCCCAAGTAAAATTTAAACAATACATTATTATTATGTTTTTTGTTTTTTTTTTACAAGTGTTTATTTATTTGAACAAAATGGCAGTATTACAGCGTCTAAATGTTTTCAGTCTTTCTCAGCTATGGCAATAAGATGAGCTTCTATCTCAGATTCTGTTAATGTTCTGCAAATAAATAATATTTTTTTTGATTAAAAAACAATTAACATAAGTGCATTCCATATGAGCTTAAAAATAATATAATACTAAACAAGTCTGTGAAAAATATAAGAAATCACAGGCAAAGAGCAACGAGGACTAAAGAGATGATGATTGGGAATTTGTATAATGATATTATCAAAAAGCTGACGTAATGCAACAATCGAGTTTGTCAATGATGATATACAAATGTAAGTTATGCATTTCCAATTTTAATCCATTACAATAGTTTGCATTTTGTAATTGCTTTGTTGGTAAGAACTGGCACCCCCACCCAAAAAACAACAACATACAACAAAAAACCTGCAGGTATCTAAGTGTAGAAAGAACTTCATGATCCAAGTCAATTAAATGTAGATAAAACCTTTAGGTTAGTCGTCCCTGGCTGATTGCCATTTATTTAAACACTCTTTAATCTTTACCTTATGAGAAGTTATTTTTGGATAATATATATATAAAAAAAGAGAAAGCATGATTATTAAATACAGACTTGAATTGTTTGAATCCTAACTTTTGCAGAAATTATAATCATGCATAAAAAAAAAAAAAAAGGAAAATGAACGAGTTAATTGGCTGAATACATCCAGGTCTGCAATTGCAGAAAATCTTATACCCCCCCCCCCCAAAAAAAAACAAATAAACAAACAAATGCTACATCCTTTCTCTGTTATGTGCAGATTATATTCTATCTAACCTCTGAAAATCCTGGAAACTATTTTTATAAATCAAAACCATCTTTGTGTAAACAGAATGATTCGTTGTGTGAACTTAATGGGATATGTATGCAAAAAAAATATTCTCATCTCAATATATTATTGAGATTAAGTGTATTTGCTTTTTGTCTTCATGTTCATTTTTTAATCATTGTGTACAACAATTTTATTTACCTTGATCAAGCTCGGACAAGTGAGTTGACTCATTTCATTTTTTTCTTTTTTGTTTCTCTCGGTTTCTATTTCCATACAAATTACAGGAATTGCGCTTTTCCTGTTCTTGGCTTTTTTTCTTTTTTATTATTAGGTTGGTGCAAAAATAATGACGTAATAATGTTGTTTTTTGACGTTAAAAAATACGTCAAAAAACGAGATTATTACGTCATTATTTTTGCACCAACCTAATACGTCCATTTTTACAGTGTCAATCAAATTTTGTACTGCTAATAAGATTTTCAATTATATTCATAAATTACTGGAAGCAAAAATATTAAGCAGTCACAGCTAAATTCATTTTTGAAGGAAGTTAGATGTTTATCACCTTTTTCTGTATCTTTTGTGTTGCACTCATAACCTATTATTGCATGTGTAGCTAAACGCATGCAAAAAAATTTCAGAAAATTTCAAATATTTTAATACTTTGCCATCTGAGGTGAATACTAATCTCCAATATTTTGACCTAAAGCTAAAAAAAAAAGATTATCTACAATATTAACCTTTACAACAAAACAGCAAATTTATCTATTCATTTGGGGATGTACAAGTGGCACAACAGTTATCAACAGAGAAAATAGAATTAGCAGTTCAAATTCCAGCTGAGGATGTTGCATTCACGTTACACTCCTGTCCCTGGGAAAAGAATGAAGTCATTTTTTTTTCTTTCTCTCCCCTCCTAGCTATACGTTAGACTGGAATTTCTAGTTTTCACTAGTAACTAGTCTAGAACAATTATGAATTCAAAATTGTGGAAAAGGCAACAAGAAACCATTTCCATATTTTTTTCAAGAATAATCATAGCAATGCATAGCTCATGGCTCTTAAAGAAAAAGGAAGCTCTGGAGAGCTACAATTGCCTACATGAACAGACAAAGTATAAAATAAAAATCATTTATATTCCCTTTAAATGAAAAATTTATATCCTTACATAAATGAGGTATGAAATGAATGTCAATGCTAATGACTGATGAGGTAGCAACAATTATTACCATGCTTTATAGAGAAAACTGAGTTCACACACACACACATATATATATATATATATATATATATATATATATATATATATATATATAGGATTAATATGAGTAAAATTGACACTTAGCTGATTGATGTTACCTTCAGCATCCAGACTTTTTTTTTTTTTTAAGACAGGGCTGTTCATCCACTCTTCAGAGGGGCATCAACAATTTACTGCTTATATTTTTTCTTTTTATACACATTTAGCACTGGTGTAAATTTTCCTCTGTATTCTCTGTTCCAGGATGCTGAACATAACATCAATCAGCTAAGCGACAATTTTACTTACATTAATCCTATTAATACTCTATCTTTGAAACCAAGTATTTTATTGCAAAGACTGCTTGCCTTAAATGTCTTTTCTCTCAATATCCCATTGACTGTCAGCATTTCTGGCTTTATATTGGGTTGTCTGAAAAGTTCATGCTAATTTTTAGTTGTTCCTGTCCCAACATGTTAGAACACATCAAATTTTGTTGACAGATATAATATGCTTACATTTCCAATTAGAACACACTTTAAACTCTTGAGAAAGAAAGTTTAAAATTACTTAATTTGTATCAATTTTGCATCCCTATGAAAATGAAAGATTATAAGGTGCATTTTAGACACTTTATACTTTTTTTTTTTTTTTACTGTAAAGGCAAAAATGCAACAAAAAAAAGATATGTGATGTGTATGGTGAAGATGCTGCAGCTGACAGAACTGTAGATTCACCAAGTTTAGAGCTGATTATTGTAGCCTTATTGATGAAGAATGCTCAAGCAGACTCCCCCGACTACTAATGATGACCAGATCAAGACATTGAGAATAACCCGCGTTACACAATGCAGTAATTGGCAGAAACACTAAGTTTATCAAAATCCACCATCCACGAGCACTTAGTGAAGTTTGGGTACTCAAATTGCTTTGATGTTTGGGTACCACATGATCCATCTTTTGGATTGCATTTCGTCTGTAATTTGCCATATAAAAGCAATGAAGATGCATCCTTTATGAAGCAAATTGTAATGGATGATGAGATGGATCATTTACAACAATGTTCATTGAAAAAGATCCTGGGGTAAGTGACATGAGCCAACTTTAGCCACCTCAAAAGCTGGTCTTTATCCTAAGAAAGTCATGCTGTGAATCTGGCAGAATTAGAAAGGAATCCTGTACTATGAGCTTCTGCCAAGTGACCAGTCAATTAATTCTGAAAAGTACTGCTCACAACTGGACAAATTAAAAGGCAGTAATTCAAGAAAAACATCCAAAATTGGCAAACAGGAAAGGTGTTGTTTTCTATCATGATAATGCCAGACCTCATGTTTTTTTTGGCAACCTGGCAAAAATTGTTGCAGCTTGGCTGGGATGTTTTACCCCCCACACACACACCTGCCATGGCTCCTTTGGATTTTCATTTATTTAGGTCCTTGCAAAATAATCTTAATGGTAAAAATTTTAATTCTTTGGGTGACAAAAAAAAAAAAAAAAACGTTTAGTTTTTTCCTGAGCAAACACCAAAATTCTGGGAAGATGTAAACTAAGTTGAAGGAAAAATGAAGAAAGGTTGTGCAACAAAATGGTTCATGTTTAGTTGAATAAATATTTAATGGCACAATTTTGTTTTAATTTCCATTAAAAAATCAGCATGATCTTTTGGGACAAACCAATACTATAATACTATCTTTGACATCAAGATATATATAAATATATATAAGAGATTATAATAAAAACATGTTGAAATCATTGGTATGCACTGACTGCTTGGCTATGAAGAGCTTCACTATCAAACAATTTTGATCCTTGGATCAGATGGAAGTTACTCCTGCAAAGGGGAATGCAGGTTTGAATCCTGCTGAAGTATACATATTTTCTTGAGCCCACAAGATGGGAGATTAAATGCTGTTTAAAAATAGTCTCTACTCAAATAAGGGGTCTCCACTAAAGATAACATTTGAAGTAACTGACCATATCCATGTAAAAATAGATAAATTATACATAATCTCCATATTTTAGTTTGAAGGAAAAGGTAGTGAGTAGAAAATAAAACAATGTACAAAAACCTTTTCTATCAAAGTAAAATGGGGTAATTATATTTTTTCTCTTTTACAAAGAAAAAAAAAAAAATTGTCTTCAATTTTATGCAGACTGTCTTTTGTGTTTGGAATTAATTCTTAAAAAAAAAAAAAAAAAAAAAGTTTTATTTTCTCACCTATATTTGGGATTGTCTTTAGTTACAAGCCCAACCTCAATTTCAGTTGGTTTGAAATCGGCAGAAAGAACTGTTGATAAACAAGAGATGGCTACCTGCAAACATAGAAAATAAGAGAAAAGTTTTCTAAATTATTAGACTACAAATGAAACTAATTTGCAAGGAAAGTTTGGATTTATAAATATGCAGAGTTAAAAAAAAAAGTCATTGTTGATATTCAAATCTATACAATCCAAATTATTTAATTGTATGCATGCCTGATTTTTAATGCTCTAGTTGAGAAGTTCTGTGCAAAGTGTTTTATTTGCTATAAAAACTCATTTGATGTTAATTTGATAAAACTTTACAAATTTTCCTTATACCATGTCAAATATTATCATGCAAGTCAATGTTCCAATTATAGCAAACTGAACGGGCATAATCAGAGGATACAAAATGGAAAAAAAACTATAGTCGTTTAATGAGAGGGAGGAAAAAATACAATAGATGATCTCATCAGTTATTATTCATCAGAACTCAACTGGAAAAAGAAAAAAAAGTATTTTCCTTGACTGAGTTAAGATTTGTGAGGAGGGATAACCGTTTTTTTCCTCTGTCCTTTCACATTAAACTACTGTAGTTGTTTTTCCTTTTTTTAATTATGTCTGTTCTGCTTGCTATAATTAAATTTTGTACCTTTAACAAGCTCTTCAATGTTTTTGCATAGTGATCATAAAATAATCAAAAAAAGAAAATAAAAACATTAGCAAGAACAAGAAAAAAAATGGCTTTAAGAATGTCACAAAAAGAATCTAAGAAAAATGAAAAGCATAATAAGAAAAGCAGATCAATTATTAAAATATTTGTAGAAGGTGATTGTTATGAATGGAAAAATAAATGGAGAGAAAAGAAGCAGAATATTAAGAATGCTGGCTGAAGACATGAAAACAACCAAACTATCACCTTTAAGTAAACAAAAAAAGAAATATTTAATTTGGGCTAACAAATATATTTCTCAGTAATAATTTTTAGTGATGAATGCAGAACACTACATTGGATGAAGCCAATGACTGGATTAGAAGTTGGTTCCTTTGTGAGGGGGGGGGAGCCAAGCAACACAATTTAGAAGACAACTGTAAAAGAGGTGGATTAATGTTTTGGGTTAGTATTTCACACAGGAAAAATTATAAGACACTTCAAAGTAGAGTTGATAATAGTGTCAAGGTAAAAACAGAGAATTATTGTAAAACATTTTTGAGTGCTACAGGTCACAATCAAGTTATAATTACACTCCTTAACAGTCTTCAAGATTCACTATTAGCCACCTTTCCAAGAAAATAGTTTTAAAGATATTAAATTAATAAAATTGTTCTTAACCTCTCAGATATTAATTCAACAGAAATTTTGAAAATGGGAAAAAAATATTCAAGATCTTTGGGAAACAATAAAATGGCTGCAAGAAATATTGTAGTCAAAAGAGTAGAAAAGCTAACAAAATTAATGAATGAAAAGCCCAAAGAAGGTTATGGAATATAAAGGGGTTCATTTTTTTATTTATTTATTCTTCTTGTAATTGGATAGTAGTCCACACATACACAAAAAAAAAAACAAACAAACAAACAAAAAAACATGCCCAGCATCAAGTCAAGGAAAATAACACTTTAAAATATCTTGAAAATTGTCAGTGTGCAGCAGTGTTCATTTTATGTGGAACCCAAGGGTAAAAACTGTCCCTCATGCACTTTGTCCTAGAATTAATAGAACTAAAATGTTGTCCTGAAAGTAACATTTCAAACAAGTGGTACCCAGGATTGTGCTGTTTTTCATTATGTTTTCTGCTCTGCTGTGAAAATAAAAATTAGAAATGTCCTCTAAGGAGGGCAGCAAGCAGCCAATTATTTTCTGAGCATGAGAGTGGGTGAAAGATACAAGCTTGTTCTGACAGTTTCTCAAAAAGTCCTTAAACTAATGACAAATGGGCAGAGATAGTCCTTGTCGTGTGGGCTTTGTGACCAGTCTGCTCAGGATGGTTGTATTAAAAGCAGAGCTGATGTCAACAAAAGGCATTCTCACATGACTCTTGCTCCCGTAGGTGAGTCAATGCAACATGGGGACCAGTGGCAACATCATCTTCTGTCACTCTATTTGCTTTCTATGCAAATTGGTCTTCATCAAAAGTTATTAACATGTAAAATAATAATTTCTTCAGATATATAGGATATTGAATTAATTAGAAATGTTTTTTATTGGATTTATTCATAAATAAAAATATTATTTTGTATACTGCATAATAAAATTGGACACTCACCAAACAAGTTATAATCAATATTTTTAATAAGGATAAATATATAAAAGATAAAAACTGAAACTCACTTGGTATGTTTATCATATAAATATATACTGAACATTTTGCCAACATCAATTGATTGATAACAATTTTATTGTGAAAACAATGATTTGTATAATAAAATCTAGCATATGATGTTGTGAACAAAGTTTTGCACATACATTTCCAAGATGAGGTATTGTAATTATTTACACTATTTACATTGTTTGGACTGTTGTCCTCATCTTTGTTGCCATATTCATGACATTTCAGCCATTGTATTCTCTGGCCTTTTTCAAGTGATTGGAATTTCAAACTGAACACTTTATTTCATCCACTGAGGGTAGATTGTTCTAGTGCCATGTCTCTTCCAGGTATCAGTTATTTCTCTTTTGTCCACTGGTCAATGTGTTCTGAAGGACACGTTGTCCAGTGGATAAAAGCATTGGTTGAAGTAATCCAGTGACTTGACTAAAAGAGTTTTGAGTTCAATATCTGGCTACAGCAGAATAACTTGGAGAGTTGAATTAAAGGGAAATAACTGATACTGAGATAGCCAGAAGAGGCGTGGCATGTGGAACTAGAACAACCTACCCTGGTGGACAAAATAAAGGGTTTGGTTTGTAATTCCAATAATCTGAAGAAGGCCAGAGTGTACAATGGGCAAACCATTGTGAATATGGCAACAAAGAGAACAACATTATGATTGAATAATAATTTATCTTCAAAAATATTTGAAAATCAAACATAAAAAAATTATTCTACTACTTCTATGTTCCATGTCCCTTCAGGACGTTGGCAATCATGGCTCTCCACAATTTCCTGTCCTTTGTAGCTCTTAGTAAATTTTGTCATTTTGTTATCTCTCAAAAACTTTATTCCTTCATCCATTTACTCAAACTTGCTTGGTAGGTTATGGGTTGTTTTCCTGTTCCTCTTGACTTCAATCTGTCCTGTGAGTGTCAAATTTTCTAAGCCTTCTTCCCTCATTATGTGCCTTAGAAATTTCAACTGTTTTTACCTGGTGTTAAGTGTCCTTTTTGTTTATATATTCTACTTACTGTTAAATAAAAAAAGTCAATATTTTTTGACAAGTTTTTAGATTGCATAAAAGCAAAAATACGAGGAATTATTTGAATACTTTCGTCAGATTTGTAATTAACAAAATTTTACTGAAAAGAGTTAAAAAAAAAAAAAAAAAAAATCACTAGTTATTGCTAGTAATTTTCACTTGTTTTTTACACTGTAAAACATCTTTAAGTGTTAAAATGGACATGTAAGAAAATAAAACATCTCCCCTATGATTCAGTCTCATTCCGAAGTGAAACAACTGTTGTTACCTCAACTGCTTCTGAACTGGTAAAATCTTGTTTCTTCTTAATTTTCTTTTCCAAGTAATTGTTTGCCTCCAGTTGTTTCACTCCAGCAGCAGTGGCTTTATAACCAGAGTAGTAACCTGCTGGGTCAGTTTTGTACACTTGTGGTCCAGTTTCGTCATCATAACCAACCAAAATCATACCTGAAGAAAAAAAATTAAAAAAATGACTGTGCACATTCTGTAGTAAAAAGAAAAATAAAGAGAAAAAAAGGGGGAAAAGAAAAGAAAGAGAAAAAAAAAAAAAAAACAAAAAAACTTCTGAATCAAAATTAAAATGAGAATATCTTCCTTCCAGTGGAATAATGCAGAATTTTTTATGAAATATTTTAATTTTTGTTCAGGTTAATTTTTTTCAATATATTTTGTTGAAACAAATCTACAATTTCATGTTGAACAATTTGAGAATTTAGAGCTTGAGTTTTCTAGGTTAAAATATTCAATGCCAATTATCATATTTCACAGCCAAAAAATAAGCCTACAAGAAGAAAAAAAAAATTATCCTGTCTTACAGGCTAAAGCTGACTCCTTGTTTTTTTTTTGTTAAACTTTGCATATTAAAATTGGCGGGGAAGGTGTCCTTGAAGCTGGATTCTTAATAATGCTGGGAAAGGTAGACTGAGGGAATGCTGGAATGTTCTCACTCAGCCTGACCCACTTCCCAGAATTTTACATCATTTTTTTCTTTTTTTAATCTAATTTTGATCATGCAGAAAACTTTTCAGTACCTTCTTGTATATTAATGATATGATATCAAAGTTTTGTTGCTGTTTTAGAGATAATCATGAAAATTGGTCTTCTTAACAACTTTTTAAACCTGCCAGTAACTTTTCTGTGTAATAGCCCCAAGTTTGTTAATTCAAACAATTTCAAATCACTGAAAAAGATCTGGTGTTGTAATGTTAAAATCTATGGATTAAGAAAATTCCCTCAACAGCAAGAGAAAAGTTATTTTGAAGCAAAGAAACAGTAATAAGAAGAAAGCAAGAAAGAATAAAAGATTTTAAAGACAAACCGAACACTTTTATACTTACAGCACCCAAGTGGTCTCATTTCAGCACTTTGTGTATAAACCTGGGAAATGTCAGCTAAGCGCTTGCATAACATATCAACTGGAATTTCATACCCGTAAGTGTGCATCCATTTTGCAGCTTCATAACGAGCTCGTTGCATTTGGGAACGACTGTCGGCTAAAAGATAAAACAGGTTTAATCAGAGATGTTAGAAAATATCTCAAATAATCCATTAACTTAGATTTTAAATAAACATTTTAATAATATATTTGTTTTACCATTTCATACTGCGGAAATTAAATAATTAAACCTAATGGAGCAGTAAAATGAACATGAAACTTCAAGTAAAATTTGCATCAACCTAATAAATTATACTGAGAGATTAATAATTTATTGAAGGAAACTTAACATTTGAGAACTGTGGATCTCTTTAACTATTTTGGATAAAGCAGTAATTTAGTAATACTCACAAGAATTATCACTATCAAAGTTTTAATACCAAAGAAATTATCAAAAACTCTTGGGAAATGGGAATATCGTAAGCAGTTCAGTAGCGAAGCCCAATGATATGCAAACTGAATTGTGAAATTGTAGGAAAATTCATTAAAAAATTAATTTGCTGTAGCATTAATCTGGTTTTATGTAGATATACATTCCAACAAAAACAATTTTCGTTTAACACATTTATTAATTTTGAAGATGAATAAAAAAAATAGTTAAATGTCTTGTGCTAGGGCAGGAAATAAGTAATTTTATAACATTCAATAAAACAGAATTTTTAGGTTAAATACCATCAAGTGAATTTCTAAAACACTTCGATAAAGAAAAAGAAAAAAAAAAGTCCTTTAAGTACCTGTCATACCAGTCATGACACATCCTATATGGTCAGTAATCTGATAAAGGTGTGTCACAGTATCAGGGTCCAAAAGCTTGTCCTATAAGAAGAAAAACAATTACATGCATCAAAAACTTTTAAATCATTGTTAAAGTGGCATATTCCAAGCAGTAATATTTGTGTGCATATCTACAGGGTGATTGAAAAATAACTCCTTATTTTATATATGATAGACTCCCCTGTCTTGTAAAAATTATGGTTAGATGGCAGAGTCCATCATGCATAAAATAGGGGATTACTTTTCAATCATTCTGTATATGTGAGGGGGTGATGGACAGGTCACTTTGAGAAGAAAGAAAGAAAAAAAAAAAAAAAAAAGTAAATAAAGTAAATTATGTGACCATTTGGCTGTATGTATAATTGAAGAATTTGTTCATTTTTAGGTGCAAACCTTTCCCTGTAGAACTCAGAATTTTACAAAAAAGTTTTGGTGGTGCGGGGAGGTGGGTTAACCCCTTTTGTTATATGGAATTATCTTCAACAATAACAATTACCATTTGTAACTGTATGTAAAATCCATTTTCTCCTATATTATTAACATCTGAACAAAAAAATATTTGCATAAAAGATAACTATTCATTGAACAATTTTCCTCCAAAAGTATATTTTCTACTGTTCATGTTATTT
Organism: Acanthosepion lycidas; assembly: GCA_963932145.1. Taxonomy (NCBI): domain Eukaryota; kingdom Metazoa; phylum Mollusca; class Cephalopoda; order Sepiida; family Sepiidae; genus Acanthosepion; species Acanthosepion lycidas. The sequence goes on from OZ010599.1 coordinate 95,481,457, forward strand.
CTTCATTGGAAACCTACCAACAAAAAAATGGAACCTACTTTTCTTCCCTTTTAGGCTACTGTTATATTTTTTTCCAAACACTGTCCATTCACATAACTGGTGTCCATAAAAACAAACCTTGACAATAACTGATAACAAACATTGTAAAATAGATATTTCTTGGTGATCTGTAACATTTGTTTCACTTTGGTATAAAAAGCTTGATCAGCAATGACTTTCCAGGTTTGAGGAACATAACCAGCTTTGATGAAAGCCTTCACACCTCACTCGATGTAGACAGGTATTTTAGCTAGTCATGATACAATTGGTTGCTTTTTCTACTAGATTAAACATTTTAAAGGATTTGGAAAGAAAACAAAAAAAAAAACAAAAAAAAAAAAACAACATTGGTATTACAGGTCAGATTGGAATTAAATGGGTGTAGTGGGGGTAATAGTTCATTAATTGTCACTTGTCAAATATTAAAAAAAAAAAAAAAAAAAATCAAAAGGCCCCATTCATAAATTCATTGAGAAAATAATTTCCAAAACTTTCCAACTTTAAAATTTCTGGTTGATATATTTATAAATTTTCAATATTTATGAAAAATGCATACATACTATGTAACACAATAAGTAGTCTTAATATATAAGGCCAAAGAAGACCACAATATTTACCACTTTGTGGCAACATCACATAATACTGAGTGCAGCCACAAGAATATTTTGATTAAAACAATGATCACAGAAAATTGTCATGGTTTTTATTATGACCATATTAAGTGGATGACAGTGAATAGTGTCTGAATAGAGTAGGGGATAAAAACAGATGTTGTTGTACACTTTTGGCTTTCCAAGGGCAGTGGATTCATCTTTTGTGAACTGATAATATTGATGTGATGATATATCTAATCATTTACTTACAGGTACTTTTTTCTGGGTGACAATAACAGCAGAATCCTTCCCTTTAATAGCAATGGACGTCAATCCTCCTTGATTTATGGCTTTGAAAGCGTATTCTAAGTTGGAAAATAAACGAAAATTATTAGTCAAAAAGAGTGGTGGAAATAAATACATTAATGATACATAGTTTAAAAAAGATAAATTTACGAAAACTGATTTTCTTTTTTAGCCTCATAATGCAATGAGGGGAGTATTTTGTTTTACACATTTATACAAAAAAGTCGATGTAGAAAGACAACAATTTTAAGAACTTGATTAAAAACAAATCGAGAGAGAGAGAAAAAAATGATCTCGTTAAAATCTGCGACATTACCTTAAAAAAAAAAAAAATCCAAGATAGATAACTCACTTTAAAATTACCTCCCCTAGATCATCAATATCAAGTTTATCTCACCAAAACCTGCGAGTTGTCCGTCCTTATAAGCTAAGTGTTAAAAATCGTTATAACTACGAAGAGATCAACTGACAGTAAGTTACATTAAGTGGTCATCTGTAACTAAGGATAGTCTTCGTTACATTCACCTATGTGCAGATATCCTTGGCAAAGCTGTGACTCCATATCTCTCTCCCCAGCTATGGGTTGAATAACAAGACAGACTGGATCCTATAGTTTTGATTAGTAACCAATCTTCTGCAAAAACGTGGGAAATCTGCCTAGTCAATCATGAAATGAAAGAGACGTTTGCCTAGATGTGTATCTCGTATGGCATTTGACTTTTTAGACTTATATTTTGAGTTTAAGGAATTTTACAGCCTAATAGCATCTTTTTTTTTTTTTTTACAAATTTTACATTATAAATTAGCACAATTTGAGGTTCAATCATTACGTTTGCCCCCACTGCCTGTAAGAAAATATCTAAAGCTTGGTAGCAAAGAAAATATCTAAAGCTTGGTGGAGATAAGCAAAGACTTTGTAGGTTCAAATGCAGTCAATGCAAAAATACAACTCTGGTTATTGTTTAATTCCACCTATGCTAAAAATTGCTATGGCACAAAGAATGAAATTATTAACTGATTTGTTGAATAAATCTTGTAATATGGTTTTCATAAACAGCTCAGTACACATGTAAAATTCCTATTCAATCAGTAGCAACAATTCAATTTCCTAATCTTTGAAAATACACTCAATTTTCACAGCACACACAGTGTTTAAACTTACTAAAACACACAAAGAAAATAATATTTACTAATATACACACCAAAAAAATTGCTAGCAATAACAGTAGTTTTGTTTTCTCATGCTTTTACTTTTTTTTAAAGGAGGCAATACAACTGAAACTATATTAAAACTTAACTAAGTAGTTAAAATTAATTAGGGAACGGTGGTTACATAATTAACTGTCCCTATCTGAATACATGAACTTCAATTGCAGGTGCTCTTATTTTAATTCTACATTTCTAATGTCTCCATCTACATTTGGAATTTTATTTAATTTTTTTTTTCTCCCTCCAATAGGAGTAGATTAATTTATTGTCTGGTTCCCAAATGTTCCATGTCTTTTGAACAGGAATAGCGGTTTATCCCTTGTTTTCTTTTTAAGAGAGGATTTCCAGTTCCCACTCTTGAGTGGGTGTCATGAGTTTTTAAGGATATGACTCTTTATTTTAAGGTTACTAGGTTGGCAATTTTCTGGTTGCTGCACCCTGACTGGTAGCAAGGAACCAGAATTCTTTGGCAGCACTTAGAGAAGTTGTTAATAACCAACTTCAATATAATCACCAATGTAATAACCAATATAATAGAATCTGGCACCAAATTTGGATTCTGAACTTAATGAAATAAAGAAAAAATAAGAGGCTCACCCTTTTGACAATCTGACTATAAACAGTATCTGGCAGGAAGCAGCGCTGCCTATTTTTAGTTATTAATTTGAATGCTCTCCATATCTTCTTATTACTGTTACACTGGCTAATTTCACAAGAGTTGTTTTCTCTTCTGATACTGTTAAAATGGTTAAAGGTATCAGCAAAAATAATAAACAAATAATTTGAATGTTTAACTGTTAAAGTCTAAACATTTAAATTTACTTATTATTTTTACTAAATTGCCAAATCCATGGTTTCACACCCCTGGTTAGGAACCACTGCTTTAAATGATCAGTACTGGCCATTATTCTTGGCCTCTTCCAGCTTAAAAGCTTATCTTATGACTACAACATACAATAATTAAAAGAAAATAAAGCTTTTTGGGGGAAAAAAACCAAAAAAAAAAAAAACCACCACCACCTAAGCCCCTCAATCTTTCTTTCTGCAATATTCATAGTATCTATACCAATTTCTACAGTGGAGAATTTTCTCTTGGAATGTTCTCCCAACTTATTCTGTGAAACATTTCAATCTCTACCACTGAATTCTATGTTCCTGGCTATCTTCTTCTCTATCGAAAGAATTTTAGTGTCCACATTCATGTCCTTGGTGTTCATGAAAATCTTCCAGTGGCAAGGGAATTGCCTCTAGAGTCTACAGATTGTTCTTATATATACTTCCAACTGTCACCATCACTATTAAACTTGGTTATCTCTTCTTTTATTATTCCCCCCTTCTTAAGACTATTGATTGCTATATAGAATATCTAACAGTTTAGATAAGGCACTCTCTCTACATTCACCTGCAAATATATTTGTGTTTGGCAATTTCAATGCTCATCGTATCAAGTGGCTTTATCATTCTAATACCACTGATCTTGCCAGTATCTAGACTTTGAATTTCTCAATCTCTCAATGAAATAGATTTCCTGAGTAATTCTGACAGACATGCTTCTTTACTCGATCTGTTCCTCATTTCCTTTCTGGACTTTACAACTCTGACCACATGGTAGTGTTCATAGATATTTTTCGTTCATCTATTAACAAATATTTGTTGTTTTTTTTTTTTTACCAATACACTGATTGGGAATCATTTCATGATTTTCTTTGCAATGATCCCTAGAATTAAATTTTTAATCTTCCCACTAAAAATTGTACCACTGAGGCTACCTCCTAGGTGATAGCTGACATCAAAGCTTTTGTGCTAGCACAGAAATATCAAGTAAAATTGCAATCTTTTCCTTGTTTCACTCCTGCTTGTTCGGCTGATGATCCAGCTACACCAATGTGATAGTTCCGATCATAACAGACGCCTCTTTGTATTCGCTTGTAATGAGTGTAAGAGTGTTCTCAACAAGGCAAAGTTACTACCAGTTGATAGAATGTGATACTGTATAACATCTTGCAATTTTAGTTCCGGAGATTACTGGTAGTTCTGTAAGAGTGTATTGAACAAGAGTAAATCCTTAATCACTCTTCTCTTCAATCAGTTTGAATTATTGTCATCTGTGGCTGATAAAGTAGAATGCTTTGCTCAGAAATTCTCTTCCAACACTTCAGGAGTATCTTTGCTTGATTTTCCCCTTGAATGGAATCTCTAAGTGACATGCACATAAATTTGTCCATGGTTTCTGCTATAATCTCCAAACTAGATCCCCAAAGGGTTTGTGTATTTAATGGTATTCCTGCAATTGTCCTAAGGAAATGTGTTCATGAACTGACTTATATACTCTCCAAACTCTACAATATGCTGCTTCTTACTTTCCAGCCTATCAAAAATTTTCTGTAGTTCTGGTCTTGAAGACTTCTTGTGAACCTTCTGATACCTCAAATGATCATCCTATTAATATTTTACCCATTTTTGGCAAAGTACGAGATGTTCCAATCAACTCTGAATTGGTTAAGCATCTCAGTTCATACAACCTTCTTTCTGATAAACTAGATGGCTTTTGTTTCCCTAAGTCAACTGCTGATGTATTATTATATTGTTATTACTGAATTTGACTATCAGGCGTTATATAAGAATGGTGAGGCTCAGGCTGTGGCTTTAGATATCTCAAAGGCATTTCACAGAGCTTGGCATGCTGGTCTTCTCCACGAGCTTAAGAGAAATGGTGTCTCTGGTCAGATATTTGACTTAATCAAATCATTCTTAACAAATTATGCAATGAAAGTTGTGTTGACTGGCTGTGCTTCTAGATAATTTTGTATCAATGCAGAGTCCCCAAGGGCTATCCTTGGATCTACATTTTTTTTTTTTGATTTTCAATAACTTCCTGATGTTATCAGTTTTCAACTCGGCATTTATGCTGACAACAACTATTTACTCTTGTCATAATAGTAAGTCTGATAGGTCTGACAAAGTAAAACTGGCAACTGTTCACAAAAATGACCTCCAATCAGTTAACTGGGGCAAGAAATGGCTTGTAAATTTGAACGTTTCCAAAATGAAACCACCATCCTTTAATAATTGTAGAAAACCATTTTTGTCCTCCATCAGCATGGCTGATGCTAACTTCCAGTAGAGAAACTCAATACACCTTTTTGGCCTCTTTAGTACTATTTTTAAACCATATCTTTCCCGAGAGCATGAGTACAAATTGAACCCAGCTGACTTGTTCAGATTTTGAACTCAGTTTGCTGATTCCACTTTCTGCACAAGTAACCATTACAATTTACATAAACTTTTTTTTTACAAAACAAAATCGATCTGCTCATCACTAATGGTGAAAGAGAGACAAACATTAAAATGTGTAAAAGTAAACCGTAAATATACTTATTATTTAAATTGTTTTTTTTTTATTTTTATAGACGAAATCTAAAACAAATATTGTTTGAAAGGGCTGTAATTCTTAAATGTGAGGTATTTGGCTCCCAAAAGAGGAATTAGGAAAGTCTCAAGTATAATGGTGAATATATTTAGTACTCGATGACAAATCAAAAGTTGGTAAGGAGTTGAAATCCGAGATTCTAAGGGCAGAATAATGATCCAGGACTCTGAGAATCAGTTTCTACAAATAACAAGTGCCATCATGCGAATTCGCATATTTAAAAAGGTGCTTTTATTTAAACTTATGAAATACTTCTGTGAATATGGAATGAAAAAAAAAGGTCGTGTTACAGTATAAAAAGTTTGAATTTCATAAAATCAAATCATTTTGGAAAGTAAACATTGTTCTCTTGCTTGCTATATAAAATTCAAAACAAACTTAAAGTGAAAATAAACGAAAAATCGTATATAGACCATACAAACCAGCTGCTACGATTCTAACAGATAGATAAAGTCTCGTTGAGCTAAAAAAGCTGAGACATATAAATCAAAGTGTTCAAATATAAATTAAAAACCATTAACAGTGACAAAAAATTAAGTAGCGCCATAAACACCTTTGTTCAGTTTTTGAACAAAAAACATTGATGAATTGAAAAGGAAGGGAGATATTTGGATTATAAAAACGAAAAAAGATAATTACATTTTTTTGTGGGAATAGTCTTTTCGACAAATACTTTAAATCGTTTTCTTGTATAATTTCTGACCAAGCCAAAACCCTTAAAAATTCAGAAAAAAAAAGACCCCGACAATATGACCAGACCATTTTTAGCACAAGATGCACACATTCATAATCCACATTATATTTCTTTTTTTTTTTATGTTATCAAAACTTACCGACTTGATAAAGTCGACCTTCAGGAGAAAAGATAGTGATATGCCGATCAAAGCCAGCACTGCTCCCCCGGGACATTTTTTTCTTTTAAATTTTAGGTGTCTAAATTAAGAAAAGAAAATCGTGTAAATCGGTACATGAGACGGCAACTTTGTCAACTTCCGCTTACCAGCAATGGCCGACCACAGTGCATGCTGGGTAGAACTCTCCGGTAAGGAGAAAAAAAAAAAAAAAAAAAAAAAAAATATCTTCAGCTTTTTTGCTCATACCAGCTCAACATTGTTTATTAAAATATTTTAAAATTAAATAAAAGAAAAAACTTAGAATAACACAATGATTTTTCAATGAATAGACCATCAATGAATTTTATTATTATTATTTTGCAAAGTCATCAAAAAAGAAGGAAAGATAACTCTAAAAAGAAAAATGGTTTTTCAAATAAAAAATTTAAAATATAGGAAAACCGGGCATGTGTTATTAATTTTGTGTGTCTTCTTTTTTTTTTCTTTTTTTTTTTTTTAAAAAAAAAAAGAAAAAAGGTCTAATCACACGAGGAGTGAAGTAAGTTACTTCTCTCCTACCTTTCCTTTAAATATCTATCATTTATTTATTTTTGGGGTTTAATTTTCTTTTGAATGGTGGGGGGTATCATAAGGCTTTCTATTCCTTTCTTCCTCTATGTTCTACTTTCTTATTTCAATATAATTCCTCCCCGTCTTTAACACGACCAGGTGAGTTTATTATCGTTTTTGTTGTTGTTAGAACGGGGAAAGCGGAAGCCATACAGTATAACCTGTTATTTCCTCTCATAAATTTGAAACATTTCTGCTGAAAGAAGAAGAAAAGTGAAAATTCAGGTTATGGATTAAAAAATACTTCCCAAACAAACAAATTTAAAATGGATCTCTTTACTTTCTTACGAGGGAGTTAGTGATTGTAATCAAAATGATTGATAAGAAAGAAAGTATGTTACTATTATTTTATTTTACGTTTATTTTTTTCCTAAGTAAAGATAAAACAATATTTTGATAAGGAGCACCTTACAATTTTATAAATTGAAACTATTTGCAACTGGAAACTTTATGTGAGTTAAAAAAAAACAAAAAAAAACTTAATTTAAAAAGTTTAAAAAGAAAAGAAAATATTACTTACTGGTTATTTATTTATTATATTTTAAACGACAAACTTAAACTGAACGCTTTAAATTCTTAATTTTTCTAATGAACAACTTAAAAAAAATGATCTATAAATTTAAAGCAGAATATTTTTAAAAGAATGCATAAATTTCACGAAACGTCTTTTTATTAAAAAGTTATTTTAATGATTTTATTTTTATCTGTCAAATTCCAAGCATAAATCCATTTTTACAAAAAAAAAAAAAAAAATACAAAATTGTTATTATTAATTCTGAATTAATTACAAAATTATTAATTATTGCCATAAACTTAAATTTCTAAAAACATAAACGATATTTGATGATTTAAGAAAAAAATTTACTTTTTTTATAAAAATCATATTTAATTTGGCAAATGTTTTTTTGTCTTTAAAAACTGAAAACATAAAAGGAAAAAAAACAAAGTATTTATTTTTAAACGTAAAAACTTTACATTTGATCCCAATCTTTTTTTAATTTATTTCAACATTAAAATTTAAGAGAATTTTTACTCATGACAATTCCTTGCTTAGAATGCTGATATTGAGTCATAAAATTTAAAAATAAGCATTTATATTTTATTCACATTTGTTTTGAAAAAAGTAATCTGTAGTGATTTTTTCCCCCAAAACCTTGCAGAATAACATTTAATCTCTATTTTAAAAGTCTACTCTGAAAAATATTACTGTAATAAATTATATAAAGAAATGCACTATAATTTATCAATTGTAATTATTCACATAAAAAAAAAGTTAAAGAGCATTTTTAAAATTTAAATCAGAGACTGAATGAAACAGCAACATTTTTAAAAGATAAATCACTTCGTAAACCTTAAGGTCTGGACTTTTTTAAGTGTCATCCAAATTCTTGGGAAAAGTTCTTACACGCCTTCTCTTTTTTTTAGTTTTATTTATTTTATTCAACACAAGTCCTTTTTATTTTCGTTCATCCAAAAAGACATGCTTCAGATGCCATAAGCACTTTTTATGGAATCTAAAGAAGAAAAGGTATCTGATTATTTACAAATATTGTGAACATGGTAGGTCAATGGTCATAAAAAGATAATCACATGGTCAAAAAAAGATAACATTATTAAATTATTGCATGCTTTGTCATTCTAGCTTTTTGTCTTAAGTAGAAAAGAATCCTTTTTTTTTTGTTTGTCATTTGTCGGGTCAAGATGAACATGAAATTTCGCAAAAAGAGGTACGTATTATTAATTATTATTTATTCATATTTCATTTTAAAATAGATATTATTGTGATGATCGCATTGTCTTAAGTTGCTTAAAAGTTTTTTTTATTTGTTTCTGAATAATTAGACGAGTTTCTTAAAACAACTGTTTCTTGAACTTTAGTTTAATCACATTTGGCTGTTTTGTCTTTTCTCTGCTAATGACGGAAGTCAATAGAAAATATATAAATGATTTCTCGTTTTTATTTAATTGAAATGTTGGTAAAAATTAAAACTAAAATGTGTATAAAAATGTAACATACACTAACACTAATAATGAAACTTTCAAAAATAGTATGTTTTAATTTTTAAAAATCTTTCAATATTTTGAAGTTGTGAACACTAAAAACAAACGAAGACAATGAGAAAAAAAAACCAAAGGTATTTTTTTTAAATAACCCCCAAACTACTGAAATGTAACTTGATTCATTCATAATCATCAGGACTATTTACGAGAAAACGAATCAATTGAAAGTAAATAAACCTACCCTTCTTTTCTCTCTAGGGTCTTTTCCCCACTTTTATTTTCTTTATAAAACTTTTTTTAATTTTATTTTGGTTTCGTTTTAAACCCAACTTTAATTTCTTTACGAAAAACGTTTTTACTACTTTTTTAACACAACTAGAATGATCGTTATGAAAAAATCTTGAATAATTTATGAAGTTGAAATAAATTATTCAAAACAAAATATTTTCAAAGTCTCCAAGTTAAATCACTTTAATTAATTGATTAATAATTAATTATTTGATTACTAGTGAGTAATGACACTGTCAAATTGTCAATCAATTAATCGGTGTTTCGTTTTGTTGTCTGACTTTTTAAATGGCAAGCCAAAAAACAACAAAGTTATTGCAAAGTCATATTTTTTAGTTGCTATTTTTTTTCACTTACCAAATTTTAACGTTAGCTTTCCAGTATTTAAACAAAATTTTAAAAGTAATAAAAGTTCGGTAAAAAAAAAATGTAAAATATTGTTCAAACAAAAATATTGATTTGACAATCATTCTTTCTTTAGTTTCACATGGTGGTAGGATTTTTTTAGAGTGTAATTATTATTCGCGGTACAAATTAAGCATTTATATTCAATTCCAACCAAAATCTCTTCTTTGACATCCTTATCGTTTAAGTGCTCTAACGTCGTTATCGTACGTATCATTCTTTGACTCTGACAACCATATATGTTTTAAATTTTTTTTTAAATAATTTTAAAATTTAAAAACTGATAAAATTTTTTTTCCAGTTTTCTAGGTAAAACCAAACTTAAACATTTTTTTCTTTTTGGATTTACTTTTCTTTTTAGTTTTTACATTACCATTTTTCATTTGACAATGGCACCAATATAATTTTTTTGCCTCTGAGAAACAAAATTAAAAAAAAACAAAAAAACTTGATCTTGATTTTTTTTTTTTTTTTTTTTTTTCTTTAATTAAACCAAGTGCATCATCTTGTTTTTAGTTTCCTTTTTTAAACCCTAGCCTAGAAATTCTCATCTTTGACAAGTTCTCGACAAACACTTCTCTAAGTTTTTTACCATTTCTCCCCTTTTAGAAAGAGTGAAGTTTTACTTTTATGTCGGTGTAAAAAGTAAGTCTTGAAGAGTGTAAGACAGTTCTCAAAAAAAAAAAAAAAAAAAAAATCCCGGACTAGATAAACTTAGGCCCGTCTGGGGGCAATTGTTGCAATATTTATTTTTTAATAATTACATTACTGTTTAGTGTTATTGAGTGTAAATTTATATTTTCAAATTAAGGAAGGAAAAACTAAATTCCGGGCACGGAGAGAAACACGCAAAAATGTGTGGATATTTTTTCTTTTAACTTTAAACAGCCGGTTATAAAACACTAAAAAGAAGCGAAGCATTTGAAATCCACCGGCGATTGAGGATAGCGATAAAAATCGCAAGCATGCATTTCATTTCCTCATCCTGCAACTGCTTCATTTTATTTTTTTACCACGACTCATATTGTAAAGCACCCCCCCCCGGCCATCGTCCTTTTTTTTTCTCTCTCTTTCTAATTTTTTAAAAAGCATAAAACAAATTTAGAATAAAAATAATCATAAATGCCTAATACGACAAATTTAAAATCGCAAGATATTGCTAGACTAGGAGGAAGCGATCTCATACTTGTCTACAGTAATTTTTGCGGTTAGGTAATCACGTGACCCAGCAAACGTCATGATACTGTTTAGCTTTAGCTGCTTACAGTTTTTCAAGCGCGGGTTCTTGCTTTTTTTTTTCTTTTCTTTCTGTTCTCATTAAAAAAAGATAATATATTCGTACGTATTTTTTTTTTTTTTTTTAATCCTCCAAGTTTTACAATATTAGACGGCAGTAAATGTCGCCACTAAAAAGCGCATGTGTTTTGCATCGTGTACTTTTATTGAGCAAGTAGTGGTCGCCTGTGAGGGTAGAGTGGTGGCGGTAGAGTCCTTCTGACAGTACTTGACCAGGCAGCAAATCTTCTCTGGTAATTCAGCCCCTCCTATCTCGAGACTCCTATCCCTTTTTTTTTAATTTTTTTAATATACATACACTTTCTTCATTATTTGCCGATATTCTTCATATTCGCACTAGGAAGACTGGTTTTGAAAGTAAGTAAAACTAATATTTAACAACTCCATCGTCACAACAAAAAGAAAGAAAGAAAAAAAAAAACTAGAGACAGGTACTTATTTTTTTTTGTTTTGTTTTTTTTACCATTTTCTTTTTAAATTCTGGTAACTTTCAAATACTTTTTTGTTGTTTACTGCTTCATGGCTTCACTTGGTTGATTATTTTTTGCACCAAATCGTCATATTTGTGAGAAAACAAAAACTTAAATGTAAAGAAAGGGTTTTTAAAACAAAACAAAACAATAACCACGAATAAAATTGTCTGTTTATTGTAACAAGACTTTGATCGTTAAGAATCCCCTTCATGGAAGGAAATTTATATTCCGATCATTGTTTAATGATGGCCAAACTATAAGAAAGAAAACAAGCATTTATTTTTCTTACTGAAAAAGCTGAGAAACTACAACAGTAATTTTTGCACGAAATTTCACATGTAGACTTGAAAAATCTTTTCTTTTTTTTTTTCTTTTTTTTTCTGTAAAAAAAAAAACACACAAAAAAAGTTATTTTTTCAACCAATTTCTTTGCCTTATTTTTCCCAAGTGAATGTTTTATCGAATAGAAAAAAAATTCTGTAGAAATGATGAAACTGAAATATCTCAAGCAAGAGTGAGTTAAGAACTCACTCTTACTTTTAAATTGAATAATAATTAAAAAAAAAATCCCTTCAAGATTAGAACTTAAATTTTAATTAACTAATTAAAGATGCCAAACAAACAAATCTTTCCTTTTTTTTTAAGCTGAAAAATGTATAACAATTCAAATTAATGTTCTCATTGTTAAAAAAAAAAGTGAATGAGACAGGGTTAACATTTTATTTTTCCATCAAATTATTTTTGTATTTTCTTGTGAAATTATTAATTACCAGATGTTTATTTTTGTCTGACCATGTATTGTACTTGGTACATTTTTTGTCACTTTACTTTGCCTCTCTCTCTCTCTCTCTCTCTGTTATGTGCCATGCGTGATACACGCTTTGGCGATCATGTATCTTTCGATGAGGCAGATTTTTTTTCCTGCAGTAGGTTGCCATTTTTTCTGCTGTAGACCAGTTGCCATCCAAGGCTATAGAACCTGGTCTGTCATACTATTTTACCCATAGCTGGGGGAGAAGAGGAGGATTCATACCCTTTCCCAAGGGTATTAGCACGTAGGTGAAAGTAATGGATTTAACTGGAATTCGAACTTGGCTCTCCGATTCCTCAATCCGAGCCGTTGTCCATTACTCCACTGTGCCTCCTCCTCCACACTCTCTCACAAAAATATACAAATATCAGCAGTAAATTTTTATGTCTTTTTTAACACTAATAAAAGACAATTTTCAACAAGAAAAAAGTGGCCCAGTATTGTTTATGTCTGGCTGACCACTCATATCCAAGTATGCTGTCTGCTAGAGTAGCTCTGGCAGATTTTGTTGGTTAAAAACTCCAAAAAAGACAACCTGTGGTTTATACTGCAACTATATTGGGCATACTTCAGTTACAGTCTTTGGGTAAGGGTGCATATTGTGTGATCATCAATTTGAACAAGACCAGTACATTTATACCCCTGGTCACAATGAACTCGAACTCAAAATGTGATTTTCAGACACTCCCCAATGGCACCACATGCTGGCACCATCTCCCTGGGCTGATATTAACATCACCTTCTTGGCAAATTGACCATGGTGAGATTTGGACCTGAGTCTCATGGTTGGAATGCTAACATCATAACCACTCAATGACCTGTCCACTGCATCTTATACAAAAATGAGACATACTAAAATCTTTTTCATAGTATTTTCTTTGCTTTAACTCTTGAGATAGTTAAAATGAAGAATTGTTCTGAAAATTGGAAGAAATATGGGCAAAATGTTTTTGTTAACCAAGTATCAGTTATATAACTATTTACTCCTCTGTCTTAATCGTAAGTTTGATTGGATTGATATGGTCAAATTCGCTGCTGATCTCAAAAATAACCTACAGTCTGTTGTTAACTGAGGCTTGTTAATTTTAATGCCACCAAAATGAAACTGCTCTCTTTTAATCATATGTGAACCCTCCAGGAGAATGGCTCATTGAGACTTCTTCTCTGACAAACCTTTTCAATTGACATTGAAGTGGAAAGATTATATTGAATCACTTTGCTAGATCTACTGTTTAGAAATTTAGCTCACTGTGTCATGCTAGACAATTTTTTCTCACCAGAATCTCTTACATATTTATTCATCCATGCATTGAATATTGCTGCCATATCTGATCTGGTACTTCTGCAATGTTATTGGTCCTGACCTGGCATTTGGGTTTCAGTCACTTTTCCACCACCAAAATGTAGCTAACCTGTGCCATTTCTATAAATATTTTCATGGTAATTATTCTGATGAACTTTTCTTTATGGTATCTAGATTTTATAAATTTAAGATTGGCAACAAAATCTCGTTTCACAGATGAAATAGCTAGATGTAAGCTCTATGTTAACAGCTTATTCTGTCGCACTTCTCACTTGTGGAAAACTCTTCTGGCTTATTGCTACTTCAAAAATTTAAATGCTACATCATTTATTTTCTGTCTTAATTCCTGTTCTTTTATTCTTCTCTCTCCCTAATGTTTTCTTTTTCTCTCACACTAAGTAACCTCTTGTGTCTTGGTGGCTTTATTGCCTTACTTGAGATGAAATGATTAAAACATCAAAAAGGTACATCATTAAGTCCATTTTTGATTCTTATTTTTTTTTTTATCTAAAATGTTCGCTGTTCAATATATGTCATTAGTATTCATCACCAAATTAAGTGCAATGAGAAAAATGAAAAAAAAAAAAAAAAAAAAAAAAAAAAATTCTCAGTAGGCTATGAATTGAATTTACTGATGTACCTACTACCTACCTATCTCCCTCCATACAATAATCTTTTCCCTAAGTTAATTTGTTTTTACTGTTTTTCACCAGAAACAGTACAGAAACATCTGGGGTTAATAAATCATATATTTACATTACCATTTTTAATGCCACAGTTAGATATGACTGTCTAGTTTATGCCTATATATTTTTTTTATATTTGGTTTGTGGTTACATGATTGTGCTATGAATTAATGTTGCTATTTAGTTTTATTTTCACTGAAAAATTACCATTTTTAATTGCTTTTCTCTTACTCCAGAGAAACTGATTTCCCAAGTTGCTTTGAAATTTTAGGAAAAGAGAAGTACATGTTTGAAACAGACCAGAAAAGGCCAAAATTGTTAATCCTTAGCTCAAGGGAACAACCAATTTCTTTTCTTTCATAAATCTAGTATTGACCTCTTCCTTGCCAATTATTTTGGGGGGGAAAAAGTTTAATTTTCAGACAAATTCTTATATTTGTTTTTAATTGTTTTAAGAAACTGAGGCACCTTGATGAGTAGTGACTAACACCTCTACCAGATGTGTGTTGATAATTGAACTTGTTTCAAGCTCAGAAGGGCATAAAAAAGAATCAAGATTGATGTATAAACATGTCTAACTGGATTTTTTAACATTGTTTTGGAAGTGTTTATTCATCTGGCTCTGAAAAAGTTGCTTTCAGTAAAAATGTATATACAGGGTCGATGCCAGGAAGGGGTTAAATTATACAGTTTCCTTTTATAGTCTACCCAGACGATGAGAAAAATAAATTATATATATTTTTGACAACATTTTATTGAATTGAAATATTAACAAATAACAAGGTTGATGCACTTTGCAAGATTTATATAAACTTTATGCAATAACTTCATATTGCTGTCAATTTTAGCACATTAACTCTATGTATTCAATCAAGTGTGTTGCATCTGTGATTTTTCATTGAGTACACTGTCACTTTTTAGCATACCCCAGACCATATTTAATCTATGGAGGTAAAAAAAAAAAAAATATAGTTAATGAAATTTCCTATGTGTACAGGCACTATACATACATACATACATACATACATACATACATACATACACACATGACACCTTGTCTTGCCCATATCATTACACTCACCATTTGTCTTTGATTCTCTGATGATGATTACTTAAGAAAGTCAAAAGCTTTGACCATATTTCTTCCAAAATAAATTTTGAACAATTTCTGGAAGAATTTCCTCCTAATCTGAGAAGGATTATTCATAATTTGGAAAAGTCAATCAATAAAATTAACTCAAAATGTCTGTTGTCTTTAATAATATTTGCATATATATATATATATATATATATATATATATATATATATATATATATATTAGTAGTAAATTAATATCTTACTTGAAAAACCACAAAAATATTAATTACTTTTTTTTTTTTTTTTTTTTTTTTTTTTTATTCCAATATTATTAAATTTTATATTTTAAATACATCAACCAAAATTGTTAATCTTGTTGCTTCAGTTGTCAATTATTTAAAAGACCTGGGGAAAATCTGAAACTTGTCTAGGACTGGAACAAGTTTTTTATGCTATTGTTTACTGAATACAAGGCCCAAGAACCACTCAATATAGAAGGTTAATGAATAAGGTTGTTTTAAGCTCATACAAGGAAAGAATAAGAGATGTATCTAATGTTTATTTTTAAATTTACAAACTTAGAATGCCCTTTCAAACAATGAATTTACATATTTTTCCTGAAGATACATATTTAAAATGAATTCCTGTAAATAAAATAAAAAAGAATTAGAAATAATATTCCTCATATGATGGTGTTTCAATGTTGTGAATACATTTTAACCATTGTAGGTGATGTCTGCTTATGTCACTTTTGGGCATCCATATATCTAAGGAAAACTAAAGCGTGATATGTTTTGTCATTTTTGGTGTCTAAATCTGTTAATTCAAGCTGGGTTTCATCATGTATGGGTAAAGAAACCTAAAACCCTAGCGCAGTGATTCTCATCTGCCATGTCATGTGTGTGAAAGTAGTAATGGTATAGCATTAGTATTTAAATAAATGAATAAGTATTACGCTTGTTATCCCACATTAGCTAAAAAGGCTTTATCAATTTTATTGCAATTTTCTACTTATTTATTTGAATTAGGCTTCTCAACCCTAAATAACATGAAAAATAAAAAGTGAAAGACTACATACAACTAAAAAGAAATGAGGGTTTGCTTATTGCACATTTAATGAAACATTGAAAAATTTGCGAAAGAACACCAGGCACAGGTTTTACACAAAATAAGCTGTACAAATAGTGTAACATTTAAAACATTGATAAAAAAGTAAGTTCATACTTGTGTATTTTTTAAAAATCTATGGTTTTATTTCATAATATTCAAATGTATAACCTTTAAAAAATTTTGCTAAGTGTACTGTGATATTTTCATTTGCTTCTAGGTGTGCCCTTGCTTAAAAAGTGAGAAACACTGCCCTAGTGTGATGTTCTTTCATTTTTGGTGATCTGTAGTTCAGCCGCTCTCTGAGATGCTTCTAAATTTAAACTGGCTTTCATTGCATTTAATCTGAAAACACTACTTTGTATATTTTGTTCATTGCAAAGCAATACACACTAGCTTCTATATATGAGGTGTTGCTGAAGTTTTTTGGCTCGTTTCAATTCCCAGAATTTGTACAGATATTGGAATTTTCCTTTTTTTCTTTAATTCCATCTTTGAACCAAGAACTTTCAGAACCGTCACATAGATATGTCCAATTGAGCTTTTGTAACTTGCTTTATATTATATGAATCTTTGAGATCCTCTGTTATTTGGATAAAGTAGTTTGCATTTTGAACATAAAATCAATTTGCAGGAAGTGAAAGTATAAAGATTTGCATAGAAAATGTTGAGTCATGATATTTTTGAAGCATTATACTTGGGAGTGGAGAAGGAGAAATTATGTCTGTCTTTTAAAAAAGCAAGGTCAGTCTACCTTCTTCACTGTGTTGCTGCTGGAGGTCAATTATGATATCTAACTTCAAATGCCAACTTTATAATAGCCAACTTAAGCAATAAAAGAGTTTTATGATTTGTTTGATTTATAGATTCGACTGAAGTTCTAGCATAGTTGACAGACTAAAAGTGTCAAGCAAATCAACTTTCTGTTGGTGTCCACCAATAAAAATGTACCAGAAAAATGCAAAGTGCGAGGTAACTTGGAGTCGGTGTCAGAATAATGTTTGGTAGTCAATAGGTTCAGATTTGTAATTTGTAATCTTGATTTGAATTAAAACCCTGACTTCTAGCATTGGGGTAGGGGGAGGGATGTGTTAGAATTTCAACCATGAAGCTGCTTCTCTCATTTCATTTTGATTGATTTGTCTGAGCGATATTATATATATATATATATATATTTTCTGTTTATGCGTTATTTTTATAGATATAATATATTTAAGTAAATGGTCTGTTTTTTTTTTTGTTTTTTTTTGTTTTTTTTAAATTAAACAGTATTAATTACATGACCAGCCTGAATGTGAGAAATTTTGTTAAAAAAAAAAAAAAAATGCGTTCTCTAACAGGAATTGAACCTGTATTCCTATGGGAAAACTGTCATTAGATCTGACATGCAATGCCATTTAGAAATGGATCAAATTTCGGAGAATGCATATTTTCAATGAAATTTCTCAAACATTCAGGCTGGTAAATGTAATTAGTGCTGTTTAATTAAAAAATAGAGCATTTTTAAATAAATTGTATCTATAAAAATAATGTATGAACAGAAAATATATTAAATAATTGTCGGACTTAATCCATTTCAATATATGTTGTCATTGTTTATGTTAAGATATATTGCGTGTTGCAGATTGAATGAGCAATAAAAATTGTTGAAGATTGTGTGTTTGTAAACAGTAATTTGGGATTTGCTAACCAGGCACTTGTCTGTAACTAAATGGTACAGCATGTCAGAACATATGAGAGAGATTTCCATAAAGGAATACAGATTCAAATCCTGTTGGAGAATGCATATTTTCTACAAAATTTCTTGAACATTCAGATGGGTAGATGTAATACTGCTTAATTAAAAAAAACAGAGCATTTACTTAAATAAATTGTACCTAAAAGTAATGTATAAACAGAAAATATATTAAATAATTGTAGGACTTATATATATATATATATATATATATATATAAATTAATACAAATATGAAATTTGTCACTTAGCTGATTGATATTATATTCAGCATCCTAACTCCAATGTTTTTTAGATGAATCTTATTTGCAATTGTTCAGTCCACTATCAGGAGGTATCAGCAATTGACTGATTTTCATTATTTTTATTTTGAGTTAAAAAAATAATTTGTTTTTATTAGTGTTAGGTTGAAGTTTTTTTTATTTTTTATTGTGTGTGCATATATGCATGTGTAAAATGTTGTTATACATATATAGGTGTCATATGCCCTACTCGACAAATAATTAATAATGTAATCATACGCCGACCAGGAGATATATACATTATCACGTCTATGGAGAGATACGGGCTATCTCTCCCAGACCATGACAAATGGACAATTAGTAAACCAAAATATTTTAAAGAACGCTGTTCGATTGGGATAATCAAACGGTAGTCTTTTCCCAGGTTCGCTTCGGTTTCAACACAAATACCGATCCACAATTCAAGGATGAACGATAAGGCATAATAAATTTTGGTATAAGAATTTTAATATATATATATATACACAAGATATTATAATAAAAGAAAAATGTAAGCATGAGTAAAGCATCTGACGACCAGAACCTCAAGACTTATGTTGGGATACCAAAATATGCCCAAATCCAAGTGGATTCGACTGAACCCGAATGGATAAGAAAAAAAATAAGTATGAATAACTATGAATGCAGAAATCAACGCATAACCAACAAAAGAGATGGGATAGGATTTATGTATTACTATTTTGACATATGGAAAGGTGTTTGTGAGAACATAAAATTTATGGATGCATGTGTATCTTTCTAACACGGGTCCAAAGTATATAGTTACTTATCTTTATATTCAGTTCTCTATCTTACTCATTGTTCTTTCTTTTCTCTCTCATGTTTCCTCTTTTCTTTCTTTTCTTTTTCTTTACACAAATTCAATTTCACACACGGTCCGACTGCAACAGAGATATATACTTTCTTCTTCCCTCTGGTTTTCTCTTTTCTTTCTTCTTCTTTACACAGTTCAGCTTCAAACACAGTCCAGCTGCAACAGAGATATATACTTTCTCCTTCTCTCTTGATTTATCTCTTCTTTCTTTAAACACAGGCTGTATTCTCAGCGTACAAATTTCCTTGCATCTTCTGTGATAAATAACTCGATTTATCTTCTTCAATCTGGAGTTAACGGACGGAAATATACATCCTCATATTTCTTGTCTGGAGTTGCTTATGATGAATCGGACAAGTTCCATCATTACCAAAATGAGTCTCATCTTTCTGTTCATAAGTTATCAGCGCTTCGATTTTGTGTCTTGCTCCTTCAAAGACAAGACAGCAACTGACTTCCAAGTAATTTTCTAATTCCCACGTGTCCTGCATTTTGGTGCGAATTCCAGTTCCTGCTGCTTCATGACCTTATGTCAGTCCCTTGTCTAGATTCTGCCTAGACGTCTGTTGCTACGGGTAACTGGGTCAGTCAACCTCTTGACCTGCCTCCCCAAAATGTCTTTAGATTCCCACGTGACCTATTCTGTTGTCAAGCAGAGATTAACCTTAATATATGCGTGTATGGGCTATCTGCATTCGTAACAATAGGAAATGGATTAAATCCAATAGATTTTTAATTTAATTGTTCAAATGTTATTTTTAAAATGGATACTCATATTTGAATAGAAGCTCTGTTTTTATTTCTTAAACAGTATGTTTATTTACATCAGCCAGCCTGAATATTCAAGAAATTTTGTTAGAAAAATGTGTCCTGGCAGGATTCGAACTTGCATCCCCTAGGGAAAACCATCATTAGATCTAATGTACCTTGGAATAACTTTGTCACATAGGACCTGAGTTGGTGTAAAGTGAGGAGAAATTATTTTGAAAATATATTTATAGCATTATTACCCACTATAAACACTCACTTAAAACATTACATCACATCACCTTCTTTCTACAGATCCATTATTCATGAATCTAACTTATGTCTATTTAACACATAAAATAATGACAATTTTACAAATTCTTTAAAAAAAAAAATGCATGAGAATTGCTTTAATGATGAATCCACCCAAAACAGGATTATTACAATATCTTGATACATTTCACTGACCCACACAGTGTTGATGTCCACAGACATTCCCCATGCATGCATACATATACATGAGAATATAAAAATCCAACCAAATACAAAATTATTGCAACATTTTGCTACTCTTTGTTTTTTAAGCATTTCACCCCAAGCAAGGTGGGAGTGTCACTGGTTCACATGTGGGTTACATAAAGTAAAGTTGAGAAAAAAAAAAATCTGTATAGGGGGAATGAGGAAAGGCTAAAAGATGATGATTGATGTTGCATTTGAAGATTGTAGTTATTGGTGAAGGAAGTAAATGGAAGGGAGTTCCGCAGATGGAAAGTGCTAGAAAAGAAGCTGTTGGAGTAGAAATGGTGGTGGTTACATTTAACTATTTCAATAATAAAAGGTGTAGAACATAGATGCTAATTTTATAGCACGCTTAAATTTATATAGTCATCACACCAGGGGGGAAAAAAAGCTTGACAGAACAGTTGCCATGAAAATATTTGGAGAAAAAGAGGGTGCCACATCACGTCTCTGAGAATGTGACTGGAATCGAGATGCCAAGTGAAGACACACAATGGTGACATCTGTAAACATTCCTCTCACCCACACACACATATGCTTCTGTGAATTAATGCTACAGTCCGAGCAAGACAAACAAGCATTTCTTTACATAAACACTCTTACACTATAACACACTTTAATGTCCAAAATGTTCCTCACGCGTATTTATATATTATCTATTGCATTTATGCATGTGACATGTGTCTGACCAATGAGAACTAAACAAAAATCATAACATTACAGTATTCTATCTCTTTACTTTTTCCATTTTGGCCTCTGATGAAGCCTCAATAAAGGTGAAACATATTAGATTGAGTTACATTTCGTACTTGTTGTGTGTGTGTATATAATATATATATATATATATCTATATATATGTATGTGTGTGTTGGTGCAAAAATAATGTCGTTTTCTCACATGTGTTACTATGTGAGAAAACGACATTATTTTTGCACCAACAATATATGTATATGCAAAATACTTAGTGGAAAATGTTCAATATCCATGATAGTTAGCATGTGTTGTTGCATGGATATTACTCAGTAACCCCAGGTTTCATGTTTTTGCAATCATCAGACAAACTGTTTTCAAAAGTGGGTGTGTTTGTGTTTGATTGTGTGTCATGGAGAAGGGGAATTTTCTTCTGGGTTTGTTTGGGATTACACTCACATATAGACTTCTATATATACAGGTGTATGCATTTTAGTTAGTCCCTACACTTCCATATACATAATCTTAGGTTAGGCACAATTACACATCCATGCATTTGAGCTCATGTATTTACACAATTGTCATTCTGTCTGTTTTGGTGTCAAGATTGTGGTGTTACATATGTAGCAATGCCCCCTTAGTAGGAAATGGGATTGCTTTGGCATTTTTTAGATTGGCTGTTTGTGTCGTCAATAATAATACCACAGTTATTATTACCATTAACATAATGACAATCATTAATAAAACAACACCAGTTATCATTAAAAAATACAAACATCATCATCATCATGTCTACACACACACACACATATATATATATATATATATATATATATATATATATATATATGTGTGTGTGTGTGTGTGAACAATTTTACAGCTTCAACTAAAAATATTTTGAATGCAAGTGTATGCCTTCAACGACAGAAAAAATGTATTGCTGGTATTTTTAATATAAAAATATTTTTCATACTCTGTTTGTTTTGTTTGGGGGTTCACTATTAGACCATAGCTGGCTAGCAGGGACCTTAACAGGTGCTACCACTCTGGGTCAGGGTGGACCTGGGAACAGCAGCAATTAAGAGATGGTTCCACACTCCTCAAAAAAGCACCAATCTCTCTTTCAGAGGCCTTGCTGCAGGATATAGTTTATCATCATACCCAGTACTGTGTGAATGATAAAATATGTAGTCACCTTGTTTTCTAGTACAGAATAGATAATTTAGAGCACATGAAGTCTGGGTGCAATTATTTAATTAATCCTTCCCATGATACTCAAATCACATAACTTGGAAAAAAAAAAAAAATATATATATATATATATATATATATATATATATCACATTTCCGGGCTGATAACACCAACAAGCCACCCTCTCTAACAAATGGTGAGATTTGAAAGTGAATGTTCAAACGCCTCGGCCATGCACCTATTCATTATTTATATTCATTTTTTTATTTCTTAATCCAACAGATTTTATTACTTAAGCATTATTTTAGTTTGATTGGACACTCTGTTTATTTATTAAATTGTATATTTATTTATTTCTCTTCTACCGAACTGAATATTTGAGAAATCCTATGAAAGAAATGTATGCACACCCCCGGCAGGACTTGAATCTGCATCCTCCTTGGCAGGAGAAACCATCATTAGATCCAGTGTACTCTAATACACAGTGTGTTTCTATTCAACATAGCACTCTGGTGTACTCTAACCCACAGTGTGTTTCTATTCAGCATAGCACTCTGTGGCTAAGTTAGCCTAAAGCATGCTGGACCTGATGACGATTTCTCCTGCTAAGGGGGGGGGGCATGTTTGAGATGTTGGAGAGTTCATATTTTTCTTTAATAAGATTTCTCGACTCTTCAGGCTGGATGACAAAAATAAACAGTGTCTACTCAAATATGGCTATCCACTAAAAATAACATTTAAGTAATATATATATATATATAAGAAATAATCATACATAGAATCAATCAGCAATATTAATGCGATTAATGGCAAAATCACTTCACTAATAGAACATGATGTATGCATTAAATTACTGTTAATCCTTTGAATGATGTGATCCTCATTTAAAAAACTGTTGTCATGTTTCTAGTGTATATTTTTTTAAGTTAAGCAAGTACTTTCAAAGACCCTTGTCTCCATCATCAGGCTGTAATTTTTTTTTCCTTTAAAGTGAAATATAGTAAAATATTAAATTTAAATATAGTGTGTATTAAAACAAAGGTGGGGAAGTTGTGAACTGAAAGATATGACAAAAGAAACAAAAAGGGGGCTAATTGGTTATTGTTCCTTACTCTTCAGAGCTCAGTTGAAGACAAAACAAAAATGTGCCCAATACCCCTCCCCCGCCCTTCTTCAAAAAAAGTGCTTGGGACTCTTTCTATTAAATCTAAGCAAGTTTACCTCTGTAAACAGAACGAATGGTTGCCATGCCTAAAGGTTCTCTTTCTGGTTTCTACTGCTAAATCATTGTTTTTAATGGATATCTGTAGTTGTGTAGATGCTCCGTTTATTTTAAACTATTTATTTTGTCTACTGGCATGCATACTTGGGTGAAACTGTTCCCTATATAGTTTAAATTTTAATCCCTTTTGTTTGTTGCCAAGAAAAATGGTGGAAAAGATTTCCAATGAGAAAATCTGGACCTTGTTCCATTCAATGTCATATCAAATTGTGGCAATGATTCAAATCAAAGGCAGAAACACTAAATTACAAACTATATATTTTACGATTTTGTACTTCCTGTAATAATAAAAATAGCTTTTTGCAAAGGAAATTCCTTTTCAACTTGAAAAAAGAGCTGAAAGGTGAAATTTTGACTGTTGGCCAAATATTTTTACATTTTTGCCATTTTTTTTTTTAGCATTACTATGCTGAAGATGTCCTATCATCCACCATAGAACATTAATGAAAATGCAGTAACTTGTTTTCTGTCCCTCAAAGATCATAAAATGTACCAAGGAAAGAATACTGCTAACCACTCTTGATTTTGCCATAAAATAAACAAAAGTAATTAATTTGTCATGACCCAAATTTTTTGCATGCCAATGTCTAGAAATTCATTGTAAATTATATATATGGAATGCATTGCAAATTATTTACTAGCCATTTATATAAGCTGTCTTATCACTGATAGGATTTATTAAAGAAATCCATCCAAACTTTCATTCCCTCTAATGATTACATATATAGTGACATAGCAAATACTAAAAGCATAGATAGAAAATCATTGGAAATGATTTTACTATAGGAATGCATTGCAAATTATTAGTAACGTGTCCTATTATTAAAATTTCTACTAAACAAACCTCAAAACTGTTATTCATTCTAATGATTATATATATATATATATATATATATATATATATATATATATATATATATATATACACACACACACACATTGGCATAGCAAATATTGGATAAAATGGAAAAAAAATCCTGTGACATGTTTTGTCCTTTAAAAAGACTTCTGACTAAATGTTTTAACTGATGAGATCATAAATATGTAGTGGTAGGGAACAAATACGAAAAAAATGTCAATTATACTTAGAGAGAAATGCTGACAATGCAGGAAATGCTTAACTTTAAATTTCTAGTGTCCAATGTGTCTATGTGAGACTCACATTATAGCCAACTTTGTTTAGCTTCCTCCTGCTTTTGTCTTTGTTTAAATATTAAAAGCACTTATGCAATCTGAGTGCTTTTCTTTTGCTACGAAAATACTTGTTAAATTAATACTAATTTAATTCTGCCATTGAAAATAACAGCATATTTATATCCTTGCTCTTATTAGGCTTTTCTTATCTGATTGGCCATTTTATATCCAGTAGTCTTATATGGATGCATGTGTAGTGTAGTAGCAGATCGGAAATAGGAACCAGCAAGCCTAGTTTGAATTATGTTGAAGTTCATTATGTCCACTTTTGTACAAATACTCTTGGAATTGTTATGAACCCAGCTCTTCTCCCCCCAAGCTATGGGTTAAATAACAAAGCTGACTAGGTGCTCTTGTGGCAACCAGTCTAGCATAAGGAAAACTCTGAATTCAAAATCAGCCCAAGATGGAATGGTATCATCAAGCTATTTTGCCCTGTGCATATATATATATATATATATATATATATATATATATATATATAATGATAATATTTGGTAATCCGTAGGATAATTCTAAAAGGATATAGATCCAGTGAGAGCTCAATGTCCAAAAACAGAGCAATAATAATTATTATTGTAAAGAAAACAAACTTTTAAAAGACCATGGTGATCAGCTCTCCCTGGATTTATATCCTTTTGGGGTTATCCTATGGATAACCATATATATATATATATATATATAAAATTTTATTTATCTCATCCCCCAAATTATTATCCTCTTCTCATTCATGGAGCTGATCTTTTTACCTTTCAGCTTTGGAAACATTTTGGAAATAGTCTGCAATTGTCATAAGGACCCTGCTACCTAGTGTTGCTTGTGCAATGGAGATAACTTTAGTTAAATGGTTATAGTAAAAATTACAAATATACAGAAACAGTTTTTTTTTTGGGGATCATAGTCATTTGAAACTCCATGATTCTTTTTTAGCAGCAGTGTATGTGCTTTGCCAGTGCTACACACGGTTTTGAATTCTGAATTATCCTTCTCTTAAACCGGTTGCCAACCAAAGCTAACCAACCAAGTCTGCCCTGCTATTTAACCCAAAGCTCTGGGGAGAAAAGATGGATTTGCACGAAAGTGAGTGTTATGAAACTCAAGTGGAATTTGAATTTTTTATTCTGCTGTGATCCATTACACCACCTGCACATTTCATCCATATGATCCATTATAAAACAGGATATAAATACATAGCTTAATTTTTTATTACAAAAAACATTGCAAATTATTTCAGGTTATGTGACTTGAGTATCATGGGAAGGATTAATTAAATAATTGCACCCAGACTTCATGTGCTCTAAATCATCTAATCTGTACTAGAAAACAAGGTGACCATATATTTTATCATTCACACAGTCCTGGCCTCTGAAAGGGAGATTGGTGGTTTTTTGAGGAGTGTGAAACCGTCTCTTAATTGCTGCTGTTCCCAGGTCTACCTTGACTTGGGGTGGTAGCACCTGCTATCCAGCTATGGTCTAATAGTGAACCCCCCAAACAAATAAATGAACACACACACACTCACACACAACCTGGGTTTTATAAGTATGATTTATGATGGACACTTCTAGGTTATTATCAACATGGTTTAGCATGATATCAAGGAAAGGTAATGTATTGTTTCTGTTTCATAAGTAAATTCTATTGCCTTTTTGACTTTTAGTTTATCTACAACAGTGGTTCCCAAACAGTGTGTCACCACTCATAGGTGTGGCAGAAGAGGATAGCAGGTGAGGTGGAATGATTGAAAGACAGATTTAGAAACAGTTTCAAAAAATTCATATGCTGAAAAAATATCTGATTTCAAAATTTCAAATATTATTATGGATTACTTATAATTGCATGTAGGAGTCCCAGTATAAATAGTTATAAATTACTGACTGATTTTATCATTTTGATATTTTTGCATTATATCGAGTATTAAGTGTATAGTAACTAGGGCCCGCAAATTTATGGAGAGTTGTCAGTGATGATGTTCTGACTTCGAATGCGCGGTTATCTCCCTTTAACCATTCCGGTTTTTTTTTTTGTTTCTTTTTATTTTGAAATGTACTTTTTATCATAAAATTTGGTGCACAAAGAAATTTTCATTCGGAAAATGCAGCCCAGAGAAAAAAACTTTGGGAATCTACAAGGTTAGGTCATGTCATTTTGCAGGAATATATTGTTAAAGCATCATCAATATATCAGAAATATGTTGATTGTTTAGGTAAAATACTTTGGAAAGAACCAGATGCAAAAAACAGATAAGCTAAAAGTCAACTAAGAGGTGAACCCATTGGTAATCCAAATTTTTGTTTATTAAAAAAAAAAAAATGTTAAGTGAAATAACACTGGTTTGTGATGAGTTGTCAATTTTATCTATTGGTAGAGATAAGTTTAAACTCCATACATTACACTATTTACCAGCTCTATCACAAATAATATTAAAAAGATTTTATCTAAGCTTAATAAAACTATTTAAATTTTAGCAGCTTATATATGTAAGAAAAGGAATATATAACTAATGTGTAAAGTTGTTTTTTTTTTTCCCTGATTGTTCTGTTTTAGTCCATCATTCACCTGCTTAGCTCTAGACATCTTTTACACTTAATATTTCTGTTAATAATAGGGAAATATTTTAAAGATTGAATTTTACGATTTTTGACATAAAACATTTTTTAATAAGTTTTGGCATTCAGTCTTTGTTGTGCATTGGAAAGGGATTGTTGGTCAGGAATTACAGTTGGCATTACAGATAAAATAGAGCTTTTATATGCAAGATGTAAATTGTATTGTGAATTTTGCAACAGAATATAATTTTAAAAAATCAGGAAGAAATGGATTATTTGTGGTCAGGAATTGAACCAATGTAATTTTTAATTTCATGTTTTTATAATTAAATCCTAATTTCTCTACTGTGAAAAATGAAGATTAATACTTTTGCTGTGTTATTCTATGAATAATTTACAAATAACCATACTTTCCAAGGCAGAGTTGACTAATGGTTAGTTGCTCAGATTGATGAATTGGAGTGCAGGGTTCGAATTCCGGTTGAGTTCATTACATTCACTTACATACTAATACCCTTGGGAAAGATATGAATCCAATTCTTTTTTCCTCCAGCTATTGGTAAAATAGCAGGAAAGACTGGGTCCTATATGCCTTGGGTGACAACCAGTCTAGGAGAAGGAAACTTTGAATTTGAACCAAATCACACTATCCTAAAGTGTGTATACATGCAGCTGGGGAATGTTTGTAAATCTAAATTCCCACTGAAATTTGTATGAATTTGCATATCTGAATGAATAAGACTTCTGTTACACTTGGCCAGCTTTTGACAAAGCTGGCTCAAGCAACTGGGTGAATGCTGCAATAAGTAGTAGTAAGTAAACTTTCTACAACAATAAATTATAGCTTTAATTTTGACATTTACTATTTTAGAGATTATATGGAACTTGAACAAGCTTTTTCAATTCTAGGTAATTGATGCAATTATTAGGTTGGTGCAAAAATAATGACGTAATAATGTCGTTTTTTGACATTAAAAAATACATCAAAAAACGACATTATTACGTCATTATTTTTGCACCAACCTAATAACATTTCCATGTGAAATTAATTTTTGCTAAAAATCACCATGCTATTCTAAAATATAACATTTTGTATGTTTTATATAGTCATCTTTTTTTAAATGCTTATGTTGAAAAGAACTTTCTACAGCAAGATATTTCATTCAGCTGTTAAGTATATATCCATTAGAAGTGTTCCACTAAAAATACTATATTTTACTTAGTTTAAAAGAATACCCAATGAGGTTAATAATGCACATAATTATATCCATATACACAGAAATATATAGATTATTGCAATTCAGACAAACTTGCCTAAATAAATCTATCCTCAGTGGGTGCTCTTTTGCTTTGATCTTTTGTCAGACTTACCACATATCTATCAGGGCAACCCATTATAGGTTGATGGTTAGCAGGCTTATCTTGCAGACAGATCCACTAGCATAGTAGTTATTACCGTCACTAGGTGCTCTTTTACTATGGCCTTGTGCCAGACTTAGATATGTTTACTACATATCCATCAAAGCAACTGACATCACAATGATTAGCAAGCTTGCCTCAAAGACAAGTTCATTAGTATGGTGGGTTTAGTCCTTACTAGGTTCTCATCTACTATGACCTTGTGCCAGCTAAAATGATGAAAGAACTAATCTCAATGTGAAAAACAAGCTGTCAATATTTTTTTTAAATGTTTATTAACATAACCCTTAGAAGATTTTTATTTTTAAAAATATTTAATTAAATGTTGATTGTCTACAAAGGTTTTTGGGAATTACTCTTGTCTTTTCTTTTCTTTTTTTTTTTTTTTTAAATTCTCCATTTAACAAACTGCATCCTTCTAACATGTGTAAGCATAATGCATGCACACACATGCTTTATGGCTACGTTACACAAACAATTAGGAAACTATGTCCTTGATGGAAACTAGGACATTATACTTTTGACCTTTTTTTTATAAAACCTGTTTTTAGTTTTCAGTAACATTTAAAAAGAAATGAAATAATTGCCTTTTTCCCAATTTAATGTGTTCCAATGATTAATGTGTTTAAGCAATATCAGCAGTATCCTTTTTCATTAAATTTTATCGCTGAATTCTTTGATAAAATTTTTACATTAAACATTAAAAATTATTTTTATTTATTTTTTTAATTCAAGCTTTTAAGATGAAGTATTGTCATTATCCTATTTATTATTCTTGACCTTTTGTTTTTGGTTATTACATTTTAACCAATACTTTCTCCAGCCTTCCTCAGGTATCTACCGTTTTTTTGTGTGTGTGTTTTATTAAAATGTAGAAAAAAATTAAATTATGTTCTTATATAAAGTACTGCCATTATTACATCAATTGTTCAATCTTCTTATTGGTTGTTTTGATGTTTTGGCCAGTACATTCTCTAACCTTCCTCAGATGTGTGTCACTTGCTCATCTGGAAAAAGAACACATCTATATTTTTTACAAACTGAGCAATTCCATCATGTTTAAGAGATTGTGGCTGCTCCCATTCAGGCCCAAGCGATTGTGGCTGCTTCCATTTGTGCTTACACAATAGACTGATCAGATAGATTTGTTTTACATTTTATAATTGCAATTATGCCTCTAATGATGCCTGTTTATTAAGAATGCTTACATAATTTCTATTGAATGATAATTGTTTTCTTCCGGATTATCAATACCAAACATCTAGACTGAATAGCAAAAAGTACCTGGTTTATCAGACCATATTAACACATTCAACTACAGTAGAACAAATATATATTCAAACAGGTTTGGTTAAATAATTTAAACATATCATGTTTATTAGTTTTCATTGTGATCCTTTCAAGATTGCAGATTAATTTTTTGGTAGACTTAGAAAATTGAGTAAGAAAAATACCAAAATTTTCTTTTAGATAGTTTCAATTTCATCTGAGACCATCTTCATGGGGTTAAGTTGTCTGAGAGTATATGTGTTTCTGTGAATTTAAAACATTTCAACTGTTCGTTTTTGTTTTTGTTTTTTTTACTGCTTATACAACATTCTAAATTTCAAAGTTCACGTGTTCTTTTGTTTGTTTTTCCAGTATAAGGGAAGTAACTTTTTTTTTTTTTTTTTTTTTTTTTGCTCATATGTGTAAAAAAAAAATTTTTTTGATTTTGCTCAGATGTATAATATAACATATGTCTAAATTATTATTTAACGAACCCTGTTTGAAAGAAAATATGCTGCCTAATTATACACAATAATATATTTATATGTTTTATGGCATGGAAAAGTGCTCAATATCTGGGATAGCCTATGCAAATATAAGAGTGGGTACAAGGTTCAACACTAAGTGGTGACTGTCTGTTTCAGGCTTTGGAACAAACTGTTGCCTCTCTCTGTTGATCTTGGTGTACACTCCTGTAGCAAAAAAAGCTTTAAACCTTGTTTTTATTTTTCATTTTTTTTTTCTTTGTTAACAGTGCCTGCAATCAGTTTCCTCTCAAACACTTTACTATCTGCGACACGTGTAACCTGTTCTACACAGCAGTATATCGTTCTGCTTGTGGCTTCATTCTTCCTGTTTTATGTATCATTTACTGCCAAAATTTACTTATGTGCAAAGATAATCTCGCAAGAGAGAATCAGACTCCGGAATCTGTTTTAAATATGTAACCTTTGAGGGCCACCATTTCTTTCTTTCTTTGGACAGTTTACACGCGAGTCATGTTCAAATCTTTATTTGCACTGGAGGTAAGTTATTTTATTCTAGTGTTGCAAAAACTTGCATGCAACCTTGGCCCACTTTGCTCTCTGTGGTAGTTCACTACACTCCCCCCTGATCTCATGATCACAGCAAATACAACACCTTCTGCCAGGTACTACTCCTAGGGGGAGCAACATGTCTTCAGATGAATCACCACTGGAGAAATCATTGGGTCTTTGCTTACTCACTTCCATTGGAGAGTACCATACTTTGGCCTTGTCTTTCAGTCTCTCTGGGTCTTTACAATTAAGAGCGTAATTGAAGAGATGGTCCTACACCTGTGCGGTAGAAACCAATACTTTGTTGACAAGTATGTCTTCTATATAAGCTGATGTGGCCTCTTTGATTGATATGTTTTGGGACATGATCAAGTTGATGATTGCCTCCATGATGAGAGGTGCAACATTTAAGCCAAATCTTAATCGTGTAAGACAATACCGCTTGCCCTTGATCAGCACAGTTTGAAAGATCCACAATGCCTTGTCAATGTGTATCTTTAAGCTTTTTTCAAATCTAACAGGAACATGTTCAATCTCTGCTACTGCCATTCCCTCAATTGGTTCAATTCCCTGTAATCAAGCACTTGCTGGACCTTTTGTTTGTTCTGAACCACTGCCATCAATGGAATCAGGCCCTTGGGTGTCCACCCAAGGGCCTGATTCCATTGATGGCTGCTCACTTTCAGGACATGGCAGCAGCCATTCATTGTCTAATCACAACTGCAGTTCTTTTTTGTATTTGTCCTGGATAGTGTCAGGCATGGTGTACTCTGGTACACTGTTTTTCAGTCTTTTGGTTATTTGACCACTGGCCCATTTCCATGAAGCAGTCCAAATCTTCTTCTGGTGGTCAAATTGCATACTAAAATCAGGTTTATTGAGGGAAATGGCATCACACTGGGGTATCATTAAATCAGAAGATTTAGTGATACACATTCCTCTAAGTTCTCGAATTGCATCAATCCCCAAAAGCAGATCAAAGCCTATGAATGTTCCAACCACAACCAGGACTTCAATGTTCATGAGTCAAGCATGACCAACATCCAATTTGACTGTGTCATACACATGGCACTTTAGCGATTTCCCCCCCCCATCAGCTGTCAACACCTTCACCTCCTGGTGTCACTAAAAGGCAGCATACAGATCTGCTCACTAATGTCTGCAGGCAGCCAGAGTCTACAAGGGCTATGCACTCAGTTCATCTATGAGCCCTTTGATGACTGGTAGTGCATCATTCTTTACTTGTTCAGGGAAGTGATTTGCATTGATATCTCCTCCTCCTCCTGAACTGTTTCACCTGGCACTCAGATGAGATGTGTTCAACCTTGTTCCAACGAAAGCAACGCACTTAACAGCATGATCTGTGCATCTGGTTATCTGTCCCTTCCAGGCATCCTTGTTTACCCTTAGCGAAGTGTTTGGGACCAGAGCACCTGAAACAAATTATGCCATTCTTGTGCATGCTAGAAGGAGGTGTCTTGGTGTGTTCATTGAATGGATGTGGCGACTGACTCTTCAGTTATCGGTCATAATGGCTCCTGCCTGAGTTGGAAGTTGCTCCAAGCTCATAGTCTCTATTCTAAACTATGCTTTAAGAATCTTGTCAAGTGCTGTAGCTCCACCAAAAATTCCGCGTTGGCAGTGAACAATTCCACAAAATTCCAGTTTCCCCAGTACAAAGTCACCTTGCCATGAGCTGGTCAAATGCATTGAAGAAGTCTGTTGCATATGCGGTCACAAGGGCTTACTTTATCTGCTCTTCATCTGACCACCACTACTTCCTTAGTTGCCAGTATACAGTGAGAGCCCCCACCTCTCTATTGTAGCAGTAGGATGTACTTGATCCTCTTCATGTCACACAGCTTGCGTACCAACTCTACATTCTCGGTTCACTTGATGATTGGTAAATCGTTGGCAACACCAGTAAATTCAGGAATCAATCTGATATCAAATGCCTTCTCTGCCATCTTGTAAAAATATTCAGAACTGTTGAAATAGCTTGTAGCAAAAAAGCTTTAAACTTTTTTGTTTCTTTCCTTGCAAACAATGCCTGTAATTAGTTTCCTCTTAAACACTCTACTGTCAATGACACATGTAACCTGACACAGCAGTATATTGTTCTGCCTGTCACCTCGTTCTCTCCAGTTTTATGTATCAAATGCAGCTAAAATTTACATATGTGTAAAGATAATCTTGCAAGTGAGAATCAGACTCCAGAATCTGCTTGTTTGAACTATGTAACCCCTGAGGGTTGCCATTTCTCTCTTCTTTGGACAGTTTACATGAGGCATATTTGAATTTTTTGCACTGGAGGTAAGTTTTTCTATTCTAGCATTGCAAAAAATGCTTGCTCCCTTGGGCCCCTTTGCCCTCTGTAATAGTTCACTACAATTCTGTCATATATACTTCAAAAGGAGTAATGAAGTTGTAAGAAAAATTTATTAAAAATGAATAAACAAACAAATGAGAAGATATTGGTTAAGAAATGTATGAGTATTTTATTATCATTTTTTTGATTATATCAACTGAAAGTCAAAACCACTTGGTATAAAGCAACATAGCGTTAAGTAAGGCAGTACCTGTAATAGCGTACAATATTAATCTTTTATATTTTTTATTATATAATCCCCACCCCCAAATTCTATAAAAAAAATTTTAAAAAGCCCTAAACTTGATAAAAATATTCTTTTATTGTCAAAATTAAGAGGAAAGACCAAAGTATTTTTTAATTCCTTTATTAAATTTTTTTTAATCCTTTCTAGCACAGTTAAAATTTGTGTGTGTGTCACCAGTTGGACAAAGATTTAGTATAGGAAATTTCCCTTTTTTTTCTTCAGTAAAAGCATATTGTTTTGGAAATTCTTGTAAAAATCAAATAATGGTTAGATTTTAATGAAATTTTCAGGATATATTCACAAATGAATTAAATTATTTATTTATTTATTTATTTATTTATTTATTTTTTTTTTTTACATCTGTTACTCAAACATACTTGATCTTATAAAATTTCAAGAAATGAAAACTCCACCCTTATATTAGTTAAAAGCAGGATTGCTTGGAGAATTTAAATCATCAATTTGTTTTTGTCAAATGGAAACCATTTACAAAAAATTTTCTTTGAATTGGAAAATAAAAAATGCAATAAAACTATGACATCATTTTGTTACAAAAGTTTTTAATTGCTTTTATAAATAAGATATATTAAGGAGACTTAAGTTTTTTTTTTTTTTTTTTTTTTTTTTTTTGAATAATGAATTTTACAAGAATTATTTCCAATTTTTAAAAATTTTAATTGAAATAATTTTAAGTTTTTAATCTTAATATTTTGTATTAATTTCAGCTTTTTAGATAGTTTTTATTTAATAATAATATTATTTCCTAATAAATAGAAAAGCTTAGCACAAATCATCAAACATCAATATTTTTAAAAGAATTTTGAATTTTTTGTATGTGTATAAACATGCTGATTTTTTGTAGATATACACAACATTATCAGAAAATAAGAGCAATAAGGAAAAAACAACAAAAAAACACTTTTGATGAATAATGTGTGTGTGTTTTGCATGGATGTTTTGACGTTAAAAACCAAAAAATTGAAACACAAATTCAAAATGAAAAACAACCACATTAACAATTTAACATGCTTTTATTAATCTTTGTGGAGTTCTGGAGGTGCAATAAGAAGCAAAATTGCTAAGGTTTTTATTTCATCAGAAAGCGACATGCTTCCATACAGAAAGACCCCAGCATTTCACTTGACTAGCATATTTATTTGTCTCATTGACAAATAAAGTTATTATTTCATCATTTATAAATAGACAAAGTAATTCACCTTCAGAAAAGCTATTGGTTACATCCATGGGGCCAGTAGCTTCTATAAAATTAGTCAGCCATGGATGATAGTAACCACTTGGAACCTAGTAGTCATTATCACTTTCCTTCATGTCACTAATATGGTTATTATTTTCTGATCACTTCACCATCAATATCCACTTGAGTAAAACCTTCAAAATCGTCATCAAAGTCCGAATCGAAGAAAAACTTCTGAATAAAGGCTTTGTTGGATGTTGATGTGGCCATTTTTGTTTACAAAAAGTTGAAAAAAATTAATGTGGGTTTAATTGATGTTACACCCTCATGTAGAGTATAGAAGAATTCAAAATGACATTGGAAAACGGAAGTTTAGCCTCATTCCAAAGCAGTAGAAGGTGATTTCCAGCTTAACATACCAGTTGACAAACTGTTTATTTATAGTAACCGTCTCAAGGTGACAGACTGTGCCTACAGTGTGCAAAGGGAGATAATTCTACAGTGAGAGTTTTCACCTCCAGTGTGGTTAAGTTAAATGACTGGGCAGTCCAGAAGAATGACAACTCTGAATTCAAAATTGTATATGACCTTGACGCTGCAATATATATATATATATATATATATATATATATATATATATATATATATAATATTAATATTTTAAATTAAGGTTATGAAAAATTCAATCATTTTGATAAGGGGTGGTTGGGTTTTAATTTCCCTAAACAATTTTTCAAAATAAATTTAACATGGAGTAGGGGTGCCTGCTCACAAACAATGATATCCGTTTTTTGCATGATGTCTGGGTTTTTTAATGATAAAAAGTTTTTAGCATTTTTATTTGGTCACTTAATTTATAATTTTATACATAAGATTTCTTAAAAGGGTCATTTGAATATGAGCAAGTCATATTTTTAATATTTAAAATCTATTCCTACAAAATTTAAAGTACTTTTCTACTTCTAATAACTAATAGACTGTTATTTTTTTCTAAATAAATACATTAGAATTACATTCATATTTTAAAAAAAAATCATTAATCAAAGATAAAGCATAAATATGTATGTTTCATCTTTCATCTCTTTTTCAAAATTAAACATTATTTAAGGAAAATATTTGACAGTGTCTGCAAAAAGTAGCTATTTCATTTTTTTAAGTAAATTTTTATTTTTCAGAAACTTATTAATGTATAATTTTTCATGTATGCACAAAGGACATGGATCATTTAATGATGACCTACAAGCTCTAGCTCTTATTGGTTTCTTTTAAGCGCCAGAAATATTAGATAGGGACATTTGATTTCTGTATTTATTATTTTTAAAGGACATTTGATATTTCATCCAATGTCTTTTGAAATCATGTTTTGTGTATCCAGGTGTAGATTTTAGCTGTTTGGATCTTCAATAGATGAAATAATTGCATTTTGATAAATCAATGAGATTCCATACAACATTTATTATTGAGAGGACAATTTTGAGGATTTCTACAGTTACATCATTTTTCCTTATCTTCATTTCCTTTTATTTCAGTATGTAAATTTTTTGATTTTGGTTTAAGTGTTTACTCAAGATATTAGCATTATGTTTCTAAATCATTTCCAAGTTTTCAGTACATACTGAATTTACTGTTTCTAGGAAAATGTTTATCAATTAATGTAAGGAATTTTTACCCTAATTTATTTTTTACCATTTGGTTGTATGGGGGTGTATATCCAATGATCAAAAATCGCTTGAGAATGGAACAGAGCTATGGATTTTAAATTTAATTTTATAATTAAATTTAAAATTTTAGTTTTTGAAACATGGTGATTCCTGTGTAGTGATGGAACCATATTTTTAAAATAGAAAATAATTATAATATTATGCTCTAGCACTGTTTTTTTAAAAATAATTACTAAGAACACTGGATTGTAAATCTTATTGTTCTTTCTTATATATATATATATAACAGTAGAGATGAAATAAATTGTTTCTTTTGAATGTGTCCATATGTTTGTAAATGTTACAGTATTTTTCTTGTGTATCTACATGGTACAAATTGTCTGAATTGAAGAAAGAATATTCTTAAAAAAAAAAGACTGAAATTTTCTTCTGTTCTACTTGATCTTTCTATTACATGACTTTGTGTAAATTTGTCCGGAGAAAAGTTGCTACCTTCTTTTACCATTTCGAGCAAATTCAAAATAAATAATAAAATTTCTGTCCTGGGTATGATGATAAACTACGTCCACTAGCAAAGCTTTTGGTCAGGTGGTTTTGAGGAGCATGGAACCACCTCTTAATTGCTCGTGTTCCCAGGTCCACCCTGACTCAGGGTGGTAGCACCTGTTAGGATCCCAGCTATGGGCAAATACTTAACCTCCAAACTGGGGGTAAAACACTATGAAAGTATAAAAATATCAGTAATACATTTAAAAAAAAAAAAAAAAATTTACCTGCAATTCATTTTTGGATAAAGAAAATATTACCAGCAATACATTTGACACCAACAAAACCTCTTAACAAAAAATATGTCAGTGGAACCTGATCTTGATTTCTTACAAAGAATACATATTCTATTCATATGAAACTATCCTAAAAATCTTGTCAGCACCAAATAAACCATTGAGGTTGATATGCTGTAAAACAAACCAAATTAAACCAATAAAATGTATTTGTATAGAAATAACATATCTGTTGATTCTGGTTAAAGTCTTAGGCCTGCCAACTCATAATTCCAACAAATTTAAAGTATCATGTTAGCAGTTGAATTGATTTATAGAATTGCTGCTATTGATTATTGTTATCATGACATATCAGTTGATTTATCTTAGCCTGGGTAAGGCAAATTTTGGAGATGCATGTTCAAATTTATGAAACAGCTGCAAGTAGATTTTTTCTTTCCATTTCATAAATATCTGCACCACTTTGACACAGAAAGTTAGTGCCTTTCTCTGGATATGATCTTCCATACAATTTTTTTTTTTTTTTTTTTTTTCCCAGTTTTTGGATATGACTTTTCTCAAGGGTTGTGACTAGTTTAATGTTTCACCTGAACCATTTGTAATAACACTGAGCTGCAAATATTTTTTTTTCTCCATTTCATAAACACTTACCTGCGTGTCCTTGTTCTTTCTTGCAGAAAATTAGTCTTTTATTTAGATAATATTTATTTTTTAATCATATCACCCTATGCAAGGCAGTAGTAAAGCCACTTAAACATGAGGGGGTTACTGAGTGTGAAAGAATGAGGAAAAAAAAGAAACCTTATAAAGGATGGAGAGAACAATAGTAGATATAGCCTAGTGGATAAAAGCATTGGTTGAAGTAATCCAGTGACTTTACACAGTTGTGAGCTGGCCACAGCAGAGGTGAACAAAAACTTGGGGAGTTGAGTTACAAAAGGGGAATTGAGATATCCAGGAAAGGCATGGCATGTGGAACTAGAACAATCTACCCTGGTAGATGACATGAAGAGTTTCATTCAAAATTCCAACATATATCACCTGAATGAGGCTAGAGCGTACAACAGCCAAAATGTTGTGAATATGACAATGATGGTGGGGATAATAGTCTGAACAATGTAAATAGTGTGAATAGTAACAATAGAAGAGTAATGAAGAAGACAGGTGATAACGATTGACATTGCATTTGAAATTTTGAAGATCAAAGTTGACTGGAAATCATGGAACTGGAAGTGAGTTCCACAAGTGAAAAGTGCAAAAGAAATAGTTAACATAGAACTTATACTAGATTTTTTTCTCCATCTTTGATATAACTTTTCTCAAGTCTTAAATGTTGACTGGTTTAATACATCCCCTGAAACATTTGTAACCACATGAAGAATGAGCTCAAAAGTTTAAGTAATGGTTGGAATTGATACCTCATCTCAAAATTACAGCATTTATTCTGTTGGACCTTTCATTGTGGAACAATGGTTAACAAACTTGTATTGCAGACTATTAGTACAGGAGTATAAGATAAAATAATAAATTAAGCTTGATTGACATACAGCATTCTATAGTTGCCATCTTGATCCAGGCTAAACTTTGTAAATATTAATACAGGCGATATCTGTAATCATTAAATCAACAGAGAATTGAAGTGAAAACTACAAAGTTTTAAGTTTATAGGTAGTTCATTCATATACTATACTTAGGGAATGCCTTAAAGTTCAATGTACAGTGGATGATCATTGCTCTCCAGAGCTTCCTGTCTATTTTAGCTCTTCATAAGGTTTATCCTCTTGCTATCTCTTCTAATCTCTGTTCTGCCAACCATTTAAGCAAGCTAGTGAGGTAAATTACTTGCTGCCTTTTCCTAACCATCTTGCCTTCAATAGCTTCTGTGAATGTCAAATTTTTCAAGCCTTTCTTTACTATGTGCCTTAGATATTTCAGCTGTCTGTATCTATGTAAAAGCGTTCTTGATTTCCCTTTTCCATAAAGCTTCTTTGTTACTCACATGCCCGTGGTATTCTCATCATCCTTCTGTAGAACCACATTTCTGTTGCTATAAAATGCCTGTTTTGAAAAGAAATTCATTATTTTTTTTTAGTTTACAGTTATTGAATATTCAATGGCTTAGCATATTTCTCTTTTTAATATTGGGAATTTTCAAATATGTATTTATTGTCCATCCTTTTTTTTTTTTTGTAAATTGAGTTCACTCCAAGCAAGGCAGTAAAGTCACTGAGGTGCAACAGGTTATTGGGTGGGGAAGAGTTACAAACAAGGATATTTCTTAGGGCTGAGAACAGAAAAAGTAAATCTCACAACTCTTATCCATTGTATAAAAGTGGATAAAAGAGTTGGTTGAAGTAATCCAGTGATTTGACCCAAAGAGTTCAATATTTGGCCACAGCAGAGGTGAACAAAAACTTCAAGAGTTGATTTGCTAAAGGGAAATGACTGAAAATTGAAATATTCGGAAGAGGCATGGCATATGGACTAAATAAAAGGGTTTGAAATTCTAGCATTTATCCTTGTCCTGGGTATGATGATAAACTATGTCCAACAGCAAGGCCTTTGATCAGGTTTTGAGGAGCTTGAACCACCTCTTAATAGCTGGTGTTCCCAGGTCCACCCTGACCCAGGATGGTAGCACCTGTTAGGGTTCCAGCTATGGGCAAATAGTTAACCCCCCAAACTGGGGTTAAAACACTATGAAAGTGTAAAAATAGGTTTTAATACCAGAAATACTTTGTAAAAAAAAAAAAAAAAAAATTATTACCAGCAATACATTTTTGGAAAAAAAAAAAAAAATTACCAGATATACATTTTTGAAAAAAAAGGTATTAGCAGCAATAAAAATCTTGTTGGCATTAAGGTTGATTTTCTGTAAAACAAACCAAACCAGCATTTATCACCTGAAGAAGGATGGGACATACAATGGGCAAAATGTTGTGAATATGACAACAATGATATAGGACAATAGTCTGAACAATGTAAATAGTTACAATACCTAATCTCAGAAATATCGACAGAAAGTAGCAATATTTCAGTTGATTAAAGTTTTTTTTTCCCCATTGTATTTGTATATAAGTATTTATGCACTTGTCAAAGTGCTAAATTAGAAAACCTCCAGGCTTTATAATAAGCCTTGTCTGATATTTCATATTACTAAACATTACTTGAATAGAGCTGAAAAAAAAAAAAAAATTTATGGGATTATCTAAATAAGTCAAAATAAGCTTATGACTACATCAAGTTGAAACACTGGTTACTGTACAATCACCAAAGAAGTTAAGCAACATCAAGCCTGGTCAGTACTTAGATAGGTGAGTGATTGGTAATATCAAGTGGTGCAAGCTTGGATGTGCAAGTGGTGTAATGGATAATGGCTCAGAAGTGTTAATCGGAGTTCCAATTCCAGTTGTTTGTTATATTCACTTACGCGCAAATACCTTTTGAATCTACGTCTTATCCCCCTCAGCTATGGGTTAATTAGTAAGTCTTGTGTCAATAAATCATTATTGTCTCAAAAAAAAATGTTCTTATAATCTAAAAATATTTTCTGGCTTTAAATAACCTGCAAGGGGTTGATCATCTGGAGAAAATGAATCAATAAATTTCCATTTGAACTCGATGAATTGGTCATAAGATACACATTTTAAAGTTTCATTAATAAATTTTGAATTGAAAGAAGACTCTTTCTCCAGCCTTCAAGTTATATATTTGTAAAACTACTGATATAGAAATGGTTTAAATATCACTTTTTTTCTCTTTTTTTTTTTTTTTTTTTTTTTTTTTTGTTCCACTTTGCTTTCTTTTCTTTTTTTTTTTTTTTTTTTTTTTTTTTAAGGTGTGTATTCCATTAATATGTAATTAAAGAACTGAACAGCTGTTGTTGCAAGGTGTTAATACTAAACATTTAAGACCAATTATATATTTACTTCTAATGATGTGTGTGTGTGTCTATATCTTTCTTTCCAGCCCACTAAACAGGTTTGTTATTTTCTAAATAAAAGGAGTAGTAGTAACAACAATAATTACCCTTTTTTTTCTGCATGGTTTATTTAATAAATAGTAGCAAATAATTATTCTAAAGTTGTTATTATCAGAAATAAAATTTAATTCCTCCCACCTGAAACTACTTGCTGACATCACAATGCTTTATCCAACTGACCAATCAGATTGAAAAACTTACATTCCTAATGCTCACTTCAGCAGGTATAAATTGTAAAAATTTATTTTCTCATTTACCTGAATCCCTGCATTTGTAGAGGTATTTTTTTTTATCATTAGCAGTTTTCAATAGTGGACAAATTTTACAAGGTGAGTTTAAAGTTTTTGGCTCTGTTTTGTGAATAGATCTTTATCATGGTATCTTTTTTTTTTTTTTTTTTTTTTTTTTTTTTTTTTTTTTAAATTTTGCTAATTTACAAAATAATGTTATTTTTTTTTGTTTATCCCAAGAAAAAAAATGCTTTTTATTTTCTCATTCTGTAAAAAGACGGCTGCTTGTAAGTCAAAATATCATGAAGTTTATCCATGTTATATTTTAAAATATTAATAAATTTGTATAGT
The DNA here is from genome assembly GCA_963932145.1 of Acanthosepion lycidas. Taxonomy (NCBI): domain Eukaryota; kingdom Metazoa; phylum Mollusca; class Cephalopoda; order Sepiida; family Sepiidae; genus Acanthosepion; species Acanthosepion lycidas. The sequence goes on from OZ010599.1 coordinate 95,523,509, forward strand.
CAGAATTGTAGTTGAATTTCCCAGAATAATTCTGTGGATAAGACAAATTGGTAAAAAAATTGATAATTGAAAAAAAAAAAAATCTTAGTTTTTTGCCAACACATTTCATCTTCCAACTTTATCAAGGCAAACAATGAAAGTGAAATGTTTTGTTGTTATAGTTACATTAAATCCAAAATTTAAAAGTGAGATGCTCCTGCATAAGCCTCTTTCTGGATAATGGTAATTTCTTTTATACTAAGAGTTTGATTTTAAGATTTTTTTCCAATTGTTATTTTTATACCATTTTGTCTTATCCATAGAACTATTCTGGGAAATTTAACTAGGCTGTCAACATGGAAAACAAAATAAAAATTCTTAATATAAAGGAAGTTACCATTATCCAGAAAAAGATGAAAATTGAGATGGTAACATTCCAGGTGTAATTTCATTATTGATGTTTATAGAGCTTATGGCACAAGGCCAATCGAGCAGGGGATGAGGTGGGTGGTTGTGTTATGCTACATTTCTATACCATTTCTAGTATGATCACCAAAGTTGAGCAATGCCAAGCCTGGTCATTAGCTAGATGGGTGACCACTTGGGAGTACTAAATGTTATAAGCTTGGATTTGTGGATGGTGTAATGGATAATGACTTGGAATTTTTAATCAGAGAGCTTAGTTCCAATTCCAGTTGGGTTCATTATATTCACATGTGCAAATACTCTTGAAAAAGGTATGAATTCACCTCTTCTCTCCCCAGCTATGGGTTAATTAGTAAGATTTGTATCACTAAATCTTTATCTAAAAGAAAGAAAAAAAAGGAGGCTTAGGTCATTGTTTCTGAGGCATGCCCAAAAGGGGAAGTGACAAGGATATTTGCGCAGTTTTTCCACAGTATTGCTGATAAACTCACTTTAAACTGACCTCGTGTCACATTCAGTATTGACGTGGGCACACTGAAAAACACCCATATCTAATGTAATTGGTTAGAATAGACTTTCTAGTTTCTCTTGGAATGATCTGTGAGTAGTTCCTAATAATAGACCCTTTCACCTTCAAAGCAGTTTGAAAGGCTGATTCTAGTGTGGAAGAAAGTTCTATGTGCCATGTATCTTCAGGGTGTAAACAACCATAGTTCTCTGCAATTTCCAGTCTAATACATTCCTTGTACAAGCTAATGCCTCTGCCGGGTAAATTTAAAAAAAAATATTAAGTCCAAGCCCCAGGGTCCTCCCACATCAGACAGTATCTCTCCTTTGGAAGGGGGCTGGGTTCATTGCCCAGCATCCCCAGAAAAGGAAGAGACATGGGCACTTTAAACTACATTGTGTCACATTTGCTAAGTGATGTGGATGTGCTGAAAAATTCACATGGTATTAAAGATACAAAATTATATGTTTTTAGCTTAGGAAGATTGTTTCGCCATAATTAAACTTTACCTTTCAAAATGAGTTTTATTAATGTAAATTTGTATTCTTAATGATTTGCTTATCAGGACAAGGTGTGTGTGTGTGTTTTTTTTTTTTTTTTTTTTTGTTTGTTATTATTATTATAAACCTTTCTCACTCTTTGTGACTTCATTTGCTGTACAAAAAGTTTATACTGCTACTGTAGGTGACTCTGATCCTTAAACGATAGAACAATAGTGTGTTTGGATTTTGTAGTTGTGTTGTCATATCCTGCTATGGCAACAGAAAACATTTTTGAGTGAAATTGAGAGGTCTTGAAAAAGAATACAACAGAAAGGGAAGTAATATTAATTATGCAGTGTGCTAAAAGTTAAAGTAAAAACTAACTTTAAGTAAAAGTAACTTTGAAGATGCAAATTAAAATGAATTCATGTTTTGGTTGCCCTGGTTAACTAGTCTAAGATATAAAAAAAGGATGTTAACACTGAAAAACACTTTTTTTTTTTTTTTTTCTTTTTTTATTATAGTCATTTATTGATTAAAAAATGGTTTTAGTTTTTATTCATACCATCCTAAATAACATTACAAATAAAAGTGAATTTTTTTTCTTTCTTGTCTATTGATATACCTTGGTGTATGGATCAGCAATAACAAACTGAGAATAGGAGAAAAAGAAATTGAACATAGAATAGGCTGTGCCAGAGGTAGTTTTGCCTAACACCTGAAATTACTTTGAAAACTTTAGTCATGTTTTGAAATAGTCTTGAACTGATGAGGCTATCATGTGGATGTCATGTATGGCATCAAACCCGTTTTGGGTCTAATCACAGGATTCAACAAGTACTTTTATCTATTGTGTCATGTGTCCTTGAGGCCAGAGCATACAATGGCTGAAACATCATGAATATGCCAACAAAGATGAGGACAACACTTTGAACAACATAAATAAGAAGGTGAAGAAGTTTAACTTTAAAATGAGATTATGTCTATAAGCCAACTTCATATCTAGTGTGAGCCCCAAAATTTTTGGCATGAATTTAAACTCCTCCAGAAAAAATTTACCTGTGTATATTGCAACCAATCACCAGTAATGCATGCTTTTTAACCTCTTCAAAAAAAAAAAAAAAAAAAATTCTGTGACCCCTCTCACTATTTTTAGCATAAAAACACTGATCCTAAAAACTCTCACTATACTTGAGTATATAAATTTTTTTATTTATTTTATTTTTTTAATTTTTTTAATTTTTTAATTTTTTTTTTTTTTTTTTTTTTTTTTTTTACAATACCTAAATTTTGGACTCAACTGAGCTTTGTCAGTCTTCATGTTCAAAAAGACACAAAAAAATAAAGCTTTACTCCTGTAAAGTGTAATCACCTATGCTATTGTTCATCCTATATTTTTTATCAACAATCTTTTTTTTTTTCTCTGATTTTAAAATAACATTTTATTGAATTTTAAGAACATTAAAAAAACAACAGCTGTTGAAATGCATTCATTTTTATTTTATTGATGCTTTAAAAAAATAGGATTGAATGTTTTTAGCTGGTTCATTTTGTGTGTCACATTGATACTGATAGATTTTTAATATAGTTGATCCCAACTAAAGTTTCTTAAATTGTATAAAACTGTTGGGTACCAGACTAAAGACTTTTTTAAAAAAAATTTTAGCCTTTATCCTAGAAAAACAATTTTAATTATCCCAAATGACTTAAATTGACAGAACACAAGTATTTTTTTTTTTTTTTTTTTTTCAAATTATGAATTCAAAACAAAATCTGTATTAAACAGTTAACTGCAGTTCAGTTAAAAAAAACTATTTTTTGAGAATGTCTTTTAAAACTGACAAAATAAATTTTTTTAGATAACTTGGATCTGTTGATTTTACTTTCTTATAAAAAGTAAATTGAATTAAGCAAACTTTCTTTTATTAGGTTGGTGCACAAATAATGTCGTTTTTCTTTTGAAGTTGAACGTCAAAAGACATTATTTTTGCATCAACCTAATAAAAGATTTAAGTAATCTCCCTTGAATCAACTTAGAAATATGCTCCCAACTTTCACATCTTTCAAATTCAAAGAAAATGTTTTTCTCTAACAACATAAATAGCACCAAAATAAATTATCAAATCAAATAGAAGTGAGTCTACTGCATGTGAGCAAAACATTGAACAAATTCAAATAAAAACAAAATGGTGGCTCTAGTGCCTAAGCAGTAGCAAAATAAATTAATAAGAGTGCTAATTTTTACTCATGAACAAAGTATTCTCATCACTTTCAGAGTTTACAAATTGTTACCAAGATCTAGTAGTCTGAAAATAATCAACTAAATCAAATGTGATTTTAATTGATAAAAAAATAACTGAGTCAATCACTATGAAAAATTTAGCACAACAATGAAACTTAACTAAAACAGTGGAATGTATGTTGAGAAAGATCAAATGGTGCAGATACAATTGTGGTATATTATGAGCAGATTGATATGAATATACTCAATAGAATTTATCAATAATTACTTGTACTTCAAAGTGCACATCTTTCTTTGTTTGACCCTTTCATTTTGGCCAGTTCCTCTTCAAAATAGAACACTGACCTTTTGGCTGCCATTTGTATTATGTGAGCCATTGCTCAAGAAAACCTCTTCTTTTTTTTTTTTTTTTTTTTTTTTTTTTTTTTTTTTGCGAGAAGATAGATTGTAGCTCTTCTGCAGTTGGCCCATCAGACTCTGTAAAAGAGGAGGCAAACATCACTACACAGTGTACCAAGTTACTCTCAGAAGACTGATTAGAGTGTGGTAGAAAATGCAGATGCTGCCCAGCAATAGATTTATACTTTTGTCTCTGGAATTCTTATAACTTTTTTTTGCTATTCATCTGGGGGCAGGTCGAAAATGAGATCTTGTCCAAAGTATCATATGTTTAGACACATCACAAAATTGTTGCTATCATTCAAAGAGATTTCTGATTGACATTTAAAATGTGTCATTTGGGATGAAACGGTCAATTTTTTCTTTTTTCCCTGAAAAGTAATTTGTTTTTACTGACATTTACCTTAACTTGACTAAATATATTTTTAGATGTGCCTATGCATAAATTATCTAAGTACTAATTATCTTTAATATCTATCACATTTTCATTTGGCAAATGATTTGTGTTCTGTTACAGAAAGAATATATTGGTTACATTAAATTTAATGTTAACACATCATTGGACTGATATCTTTATTTACTTAGTATCAGTAAACAAATTCCTTTTAATCTATATAATAAATGCAAATGTCACTGTCTCATGCTTTTTCAACTTTACTCCTAGAGCCCGTAGTCCAACATATCACACCATTTTAGAATCAGGCCGACTCTGTGGGCAAATTAAAACATTCCAGGGTGGATCTGGACATGCAATCCTGAAATTTTTGAATTCCTAAGTTTTCACTATTTTGATTTTTTTCGACAATGATTGATTTTTTTTTTTTTTTTTTTTTTTTTTTTTTTTTTTTTGTGTACGATAACAATTTTTACAACTTGGCAATAAATTTGGGAACAATCAAAATTAATTGTGAAAGTCGCCTATGAAATAAAAATAATTGTTTGTACAAAAAGTAAGGACTTACGTACATGAAACTGTCTAAATTAAGTGGTGGTGAAAGAAGTATCATTGAACTTCTAAAAGGTGAGCTTAAATATTAATGTAATACTTAAATGCAGGAAGCAGTTCTGAGTTTTTCTGTAGTTTATTGTTGCCTATTGCATCTATTCCTCCCTCACTATTGTGATGAAGGTTCATTCAAGAACCCCTCCACAGGAGCTAGCTTAAATGCTGCCTACTAGTTTTAAGCTAGTATCTATTAGGTGTTACAGGTTGGTTGTGTCTAATGTATCCTTTTTCTAGATTGTAATCTATCTTGGTGATTAAAAATCCCAGCCCTCATGAAAGAATTGTTTGTAGACTGAACAATACTAATTACTTCTTATATTTTTGAGAAAATAGAAATTCTGTTTTGTAATAAATTAATTTCTCAAGATATTTTATTAAAAGTAATAAATCTGATTCTTTTCTAGTAGGTATATATATTAATTTCTGAAGCCCATTTGAGATTTGGGGAAATGTAGCATTGGCATTTTAAAGATTCTGCTTGTTTCTATATGAAACAGACTTCAAATGTATTTGAATATATTGTATTCAATTTGTTAATGTTTTGAAGCCACAGTAGAATAATCGATAGTGGTTTAGATTAAGGAATCAGAGTTCAAATTGCAGTTGATTTAAATATATTAAATATAACATTTAATGTAATATTTAAATATGTCTATATATTTGTAATTTCTATCGAATTAATGACTTATTTAATTTGACATTATTTTGTATTTCTTTAAATATTTTATTTTAGTGGATACATACATCCTTGTGCAAATTAATTGAAACAAAACGAATAATTCTGTTATTTACTTTTTTCATATTTTTCCAATGAAACATGACCCAGTGCACATGTTAGTATTTCGTATGTCCATTCCACAAAGTCGTTCCTTGCAGGTTGATCATAGATTCTCGATTGAATTTAAATCAGGAGAGTTTCCAGGCCAGTCTGTAGTACTTTGATTTGCTCATTGGTAAGGCTTGCCATTGTGTTCATGTAGCATTACAATTTTCGTATGCTTCCTTGGAATAACATCCATCACAGACAATTGACAACTGTCTCGACTTGAATGCAAAAGACAGTATAATGTGTTTATAAAGACTCTTGAATGCAAAAGACAGTATAATGTGTTTATAAAGACTCTTGAATGCAAAAGACAGTATAATGTGTTTATAAAGACTCTTGAATGCAAAAGACAGTATAATGTGTTTATAAAGACTCTTGAATGCAAAAGACAGTATAATGTGTTTATAAAGACTCTTGAATGCAAAAGACAGTATAATGTGTTTATAAAGACTCTTGAATGCAAAAGACAGTATAATGTGTTTATAAAGACTCTTGAATGCAAAAGACAGTATAATGTGTTTATAAAGACTCTTGAATGCAAAAGACAGTATAATGTGTTTATAAAGACTCTTGAATGCAAAAGACAGTATAATGTGTTTATAAAGACTCTTGAATGCAAAAGACAGTATAATGTGTTTATAAAGACTCTTGAATGCAAAAGACAGTATAATGTGTTTATAAAGACTCTTGAATGCAAAAGACAGTATAATGTGTTTATAAAGACTCTTGAATGCAAAAGACAGTATAATGTGTTTATAAAGACTCTTGAATGCAAAAGACAGTATAATGTGTTTATAAAGACTCTTGAATGCAAAAGACAGTATAATGTGTTTATAAAGACTCTTGAATGCAAAAGACAGTATAATGTGTTTATAAAGACTCTTGAATGCAAAAGACAGTATAATGTGTTTATAAAGACTCTTGAATGCAAAAGACAGTATAATGTGTTTATAAAGACTCTTGAATGCAAAAGACAGTATGTGTTTTGTGGAGGCATTGTGGTGTAATGAATAGGGGCTTGAATTGAGGAATTAGAAGCAGTTTGTTACATTAACTTAGGTACAAATACCCTTGGGAAAGATATGAATTCATCTCTTCTCCCTCCAGCTATGGGTTAATAGCAGGACTGACTGGGTTCTATAGCCTTGGGTGGAAATTGATCTGGGAGAAGGACAACCAAATTCAAAACCCGAGTGGTCAGCAAATAAACCAGCTCCTCCAGGAGGGTAAGTGAAACACCAGAAATACAAAAAACAAGAGCTGTTAAAGGGCAGATGAACACTTCAGAGTCAACGGCCAACTATGGGTTAAATAGCCTCATCAACCCACAATTGGCCAAGCATAGTTGGTACGTTTACACTCCTGAGGACATAGTTAATCAAGGAGGGGTTTCCACTAACAGGATTGAGATAGCCCTGGATTTGGAATGTTTTAAATGGAAAGAGTTTTTGTTTTCATCTGAAAACTTTTAAAAAAGACCTGAATTTGAATCTTGACTGCTTTAACACACTATTGAATCAATGCAAACAATATGATTGGCTAATGCTAATCATCCCTGATGAGGCTTAGCATGCAACCATCAACATGCCTGCATCAGTTCTAATCTTGTTTGATCAATTTCCTCTCATTTGAGTTTAGCCAATAAATCTTTAAGGCATGGATTACTCTGGGAAAGATTTTAGGGTTCTCTCTTTTGGCCAGTCCTCCTCGGAGTGATAGATTTGTATTTGATTTAACCTGAAAGATGACCAGATCTAGCAAAGTTTCTGCTCCAGATATTTCTGTATTGGAGTCCTCTAATGTAAGCTGCAGTTGCACACAATGCATACAAGTTGACGTAACTTTATATACAATGTTACCATTGCTTGAAATGGTTAATTTCTGCTGAGGAACCCAGAGACGTGGATTGGGTACCATTGTCAGAGTTTAGACTCTCTGATAGTTGCTATGGACTAAAATGGTTAGTTGATGCAGTCATTGTACTGGACGTCATTACACTGTGCATAGGAATAGTTTCTGGCTTATTTGATTAAGCATCCAATATTGGCATTTACCTGTAATTTTCCTAGTACAATCTGTGTGATCCTGGGAATTATTAACTGCTTGCAGAAAGACCATGTGCAGTGGTGTAACAGTTATTGATGCAGCAAGGGGAATCTGCTACTAGAGTTCAAATTCTAGTCTAGTTTGTGTTCATTATCTGTGTATATTTCAGAGGTGAGGTATTATGTACGCTATTTACATAATACCTCATCTCAGAAATATAGAAGTGATAAATATGGCAACAAAGATGAGGACAATAGTCCAAATAATGTAAATAGTGTTATTGTGTTCACTTTCACACAAATACCCTTTGGAATGACATGGCTTTACCTCTTCTACTCTTAAATATAAGAAAATAGTAGGATAGACTAGGCTCTCTAGCCTTGAGTAACATTCAATCAAAGAGAAGAAAGACTGGATTCCAAACAATGGATTGACTTCTTTGCAATCTTTCCCCTAAAGATATGGTAATTCAGATAAGTTTCCTGCTCTCCTGTCAACTATGTTCTTCGAAAATTTAAATATGATGTCAATCATCATCTTGAATGTTATTCTTTTATTGTCCTTTCTGTTTCTTTCATTTTCAGTAATTACTTGTATAATATCCTGTAGATATTCTTGGGGTGAAATACTGTATATTGGAAGATTTTTTTTTTTTTTTTTTTTTTTTGTCTTTTTTAACATGAAGACTTACAAGGCTCAAATTATTTTGAAACTATAGTACTATGTATACCTGAGTATAGTGTGAGGTTTTATGATCATTTTTTTATGCAGAAAGTAGGGGGTTGCACTATACACAGGTAATTTTTTTTTGTGGGGGGGGAAAAGGTTAAAAATCATGCATTTTCAGTGACTGGTTGCAATATAGACAGGTAAATTTTTTCTGGGGGAGTTAAGATTCTTACAAAAAATTCAGGGGTCACACTATACATGAAGTCAACTTATAGACACTAGTATATACAGTAAGTGATTAAAACAAAAAATATCTAAGTCTAGCTTGTATATGCATGTCTGCCATTGATTAAATACCACGTCTGAAAATAAGACACTTGAACATGCATCTACATTTGATGATGTAGAACAACATTGGGTGTTTATTAAATCTCTATCAGTTTGAAATGTTTCAGCTTCTCCCTCATCACCTCATCTAAACATGACTATTTTTCATGCAATCTGCACAAAGTTTTTATAGGAGCAGGAAATTCATTTAAAGAAAAACCTTTACCATAACCCAAGTTTCATTTGCTTTAGGATAGGGTTTGTCATCATCATGGAAAAATTTTCCATCACCCACCAATATAGTAAATATTCAAAAGCATATCAAAATTGGTTGGGAAAAGTTTGTTACTGGTTCATAAACTGATGAAAAAAAATACCAAAGGGAGGTAATAAATAACATTGACTTACACGGTTGCTACTGTCATTACCATTTTAAAGAAGAAATGAAAGCAAACATGACCATTGAAAACTAATATATATAGTTTTATGGTTATGGTTAACATTACAGGTGTTGACAAAAAATGAAACTATTTTTGTTCATAATTATAAAAGTAAAAAGAATATACATTACAAACAACTGATAAAAAATTTACCAAATATTTCTTTCATGTCTAATACTGAAGAATTATTTGTTGTTTGAAGGGGTGTTTATATGGCCCATTTAGCCCTGTGTTTTGTTTTGGAGGTGGGTAGCATATGTTGAAATATCTTTTTAGAACTCAAAATTCTATATTCCCTACCAAAATTTCTAATTTCCCACCATTTTCTGTTCAGCTGCTTGTTGCTTACCCAAAAGTTGTAATCACTTACCAGTGGACGATATGATCCAGATTTGGAAACCCTTCTTTAGGGTGAAATGCAAATTCTTTGATGCTTTTTTTCCCAAATGAGCCAGTAGATTTGAAATCATGACAATATGATGTTCTATTAGAGTTTGAACAAGCTTCCACCATTTTTACAGAAGGAATTGTAATTTCTTTCCAGAAATGACAATTATTCAATAAATTACTTGTTGCCTGCTTGTATCTTCAGTTCTATACTTACTATCTGTAAATATTTAATATTAGAAAAAAAAAGGAAATCTGGTGTAAGGTCAAATGATTTAGGGGTAGGAAGGTGCTGGTCACCACTGATCTAACCCCCCCCCCCAGACGATCATGGTTCTCCACAAACTTCTTTCCTTTGTAGCTCTTAGTAAAGTTTCTTTTTGTTATCTCTCCTAATTCCTATTCTACCAACCATTTACACAAGCTCATTAGGTAAGGGTTATGCACTGCTTCCCTCTGTCCTGACTTCAATATCTCCTGTGAGTGTCAAATTTTCTAAGCCTGCTTTTCTCATTATGTGCTCTAGAAATTTTACTGACCCAAAATATACTTTATTATTCTGGATACTTCTTCCATCTCATACACTGGCATACCACAATCTTTCCATGAAAAAAAAAAAAAATAACTCGCTTATATGTATAATTTTGTGTTTTTTAGGTGAGGTGATGGCAAAATTACTTTTTTTTTTTTATAACAGTGAAAAGTAAATGCCAATGAATTGTTGAATAAAATTTGTAGTCCTTCCCTCCTTAGTTTGCATTGTTTGTTAAATTAAAAATTTTTTCCACTACTTTAAGAATCAATCAAAAATACAAATTTGTCTCTTTATCTAAACTTTTTTTATAACTTTTTCTTTACACTATTCACATTGTTCGGACTGTTGTCCTCATCTTTGTTGCTATATTCACAATGTTTTACTCATACGCTCCAGCCTTCTTCAGGTGACTGAAATTTTGAACTGAACCCTTTATTTTGTCCACCAAGGTATTATAGATTGTTCTAGTGTCACATGCCATACCTTTTCCAGATTTCTCAGTATCAGTTATCTCCCTTTAATTCAACTCTCCAAGTTTTTGTTCATCACTACAGTAGCCAGGTATTGAACTCTTTGGGTCAAGTCACTGGATTCAGTGCTTTTTGTCCATTGGGTTGTGTGCACTTGAGGACAATGTAAATAGTGTAAATAATTACAAGACCTCATCTCGGAAATATAGGCAGTTATTGAAGGAACTTTTTTGCTGTAAAATTTAAATATCAGATGAAAAGCAGATGGAAGTAAAATTAAGTCATAACATTTTTAATTAGTTCAAAATATCTTTAATATAAACATGAATAGATTTTTTTAAAAATTTCACTGAATGCCTTCTGCAGATTGTTCTTTTGCAGTAAATCTGTATTTTCTAAAAACCTAATGGATTTATTTTTAGTCCAAAATTTTTGTTACTTTCAATATTATTTTTAGTGGATACTCTTATTTGAAACAGATGCTCTGTTTTTTTTTTTTTTTTTTTTTTTAACAGTTTATATTACATCTACAGCCTGTGTATTTGAGAAAACTTGAAGAAAAATGTGCTCTTCAAGTCATATTAAAAATAAATCCATTAATTCTTTAGAAATTGCTTTGTTTGCATTTCAGACATGAAATAAAGCAGATATTGGCTTTTGAGAAAATATAAATGAGGGGATGTGCATTCCTTAAAAGGGTAAATACATGATGCAATGGATAAATTGTCATCTAAATTACACATAAATGAAAATAACACTGCCATCTTATTTTAACAGATATATTTACCAAAATTATGCAAAAATATCTTGAAATACTAAAGAGTATAATTATTCAATAAAATTGCCATTGGTTTTCAATTGTGTTGATTTCAATCTTGACAAAAAATGGTTACAAAACATTTGCCCCTCACCTTTTATAGGCAGGAGCACAGAAATGCATGTTGGGATTATTATTATTATTTTTTATTTTTTATTTTATTTTTTTTTTTTTTTTTTTTTTTTTTCAAGCCAATAAAATAGGCTAGTTTCCAGTTTCATGTGACTCGGTCCTAATATGTCTTGTCTTGAACTCAGAATGGTACATTCACTTCTCCAAACTTTTGTGTGTCAATGCCAATTCTTCATTTGTGAACTTTTTGCCATATTACTGTCGATTTGTCTTTTATATATTGCTTGCTTGGTTTATATTCTTTTTACCCTGTTCCTTTTCTTTCTCTTGTTATTGCTTATTGCAAACATTGTCAGTTTTGTTATTTATTTTGAATTTGACCATGGCTACTTACTTCACAACTTGTATCAAAAATCCATTATTATTCCCCCCGCTAAAAATTCTTACAATCTAAAAATATTTTCTGGCTTTAAATAACCTGCAAAAGGTTGATGAGCTGTAGAAAATGAATGAATCATTATCTGTGAGGAAATTGCCCAGCTCTCCTTGTCATATCAGAGGATTGATATTATATTGTAGTCTGTTATATTAACTTATAAGAAAATACCCTTGGGAAAGATAAGAATCCTTCTTCTCCCCCAGCTATGGGTTAATTAGTAAGACTTGTGTCACGAAAATCTTTATCTGAAAATAAAAAAAAATTACAATCTAAAAACATTTTCTGACATTAAATAACCTGCAAAGTGTTGATAAGCTGTAAAAAATGAATGCATGAATGAATCACTCAGTCAACTGTTTCCAGTTAGTCCAACTAAACACTGCCCGGCCCTGGGATTCAATTTACAATTATTAGGTTGGTGCAAAAATAATGTCGTTTTCTCACATAAAGTTGAACGTCAAAAGCGACCTTATTTTTGCACCAACCTAATACCATGTCACCAGATTCACATACTAATGCTTTAATCCATTCGGATCCAACAGTTATTAAGATGATAGTCTAAATAAAATACACACTCATGGAAATTTATAGACATTGAGTGTGTATTTCATTTAGATTGTCATCTTAATAACTCTTCTATAAAAGCTGAAATGCAAATAAAAGCAAATTTATTGTCATGTCTCTTTACACAGGCTGTCATATCTGTGGCCAGTTTACTTTCATTATTAATTTTCTTTTCTGTAAATATCCAACAGAATACAAAGAAATCAAATTTATTATTTCTATTCATACAAACTGCCAGAATAATTTTTTTTAATTCTCTTCTGTGTAAATATTAATTAGTAAAATTATCAAAGATGATGCATATTTAGTCATTTGTTGTTATTTAGTAAAATTAATTTAATACAAGATCACAAGTATGGGGCACCTACTGATTATCAAACTTACAATTTGGCAGTAATGGTCAACTAAGTTAGACTTGTTACCTATAACTCCAGAAAGCAAAGATTTGTTGAGGAAACTAAAGTTTTAAGTCTTGTCTCTATTATATATATATATATACATACACACACTACAGTTCAAAAGTTTAAGGCCACTCCCCTGGTAATTTTTAAAATTGGCTCAAAAAGTAGTTGTTTTGTACTTTAAATATGAGAAAATTATACATGATTTTAAAAAAAAAAAAAAAAAAAAAAAAAAAAAAAGTGAGACATTTTTTTTTTTTTTTTTTTTTTTTTTTTTATTAGAAATTTTATTAGGACACAAAGAAAAGCATTTTATGGCAAAATTTTGCTCTTGTCAAAAATATCCTCCTTTAGCATTGATTACTGCAGCCCAAATTTTTGGCATTCGTTGCAAAAGTTTCTCAAAGTACAAGATTCAGAATTGATTCCATTTTTTTTTTTTTTTTTTTTTTCAATGATTCTAAGAGCTCTTTTTCATTTTTAGAATGGAAAGGTTTCACTCTTCTGTAAAGTTCATGCCATGCTACTTCTGGGGTGGTTTTGAACTTGTGTGTGTGTGTGCGTGCATACATACACACATACATACATACATACATACATACATATATATATATATATATATATATATATATATATATATATATCTATATATATATATATATATGTGTGTGTGTGTGTGCTAAAAATGGCTTTGAGGGAATGAAGTCTGTGGGTTTTGCCGAATAGGAACCATATCTCTTGAGGACTTGCAGGAATGACTAAAATGTATAGCACATATAACTCAAAGAAAAAAATAATGACATAAGCTTAACTTTTCATATTGCTTCAAATAATAGGTTAGGAAGGAAACTCCCATCAATACTGAAACGAGCAATAACAGATACTGAACTTGAAAGACCTATTTTTTTGAAAAATTGTTTTAAGAGAAAAATTTTTATAGACATCATCCAAACAGTGCCAGATGTTTCCTTGTAGGGAAACGGCTAATATTGCCATTATCATAGGCCTAAAGTTTGAGGCTACTCTCTGGATTTAATAATTAGTTATTACTTTCTTCACTTTAATTTACTTGTAAGTGCTAGGGTACTGAAATTATTTAACTCTGTGTAGGGCATCCAGTTTTTTTAATGAGAGGTTTACCTAAAATTTGAAAATCTGCCTGCCCTAAGATTACCATTAGCCAACAAGGCAAATTAGGAAAAAAAAAAAAAGCAAAAATTTTAAGGATACTTTATGCTGTAATGGGTTAATTTCATTACTGAATAATAAAACCTTTTAGGAAGAGAAAGTCTCTCTGGCTTGAAGTGAGCTAGTAAATTAGTTTAAAAAAAAAAAAAAAAAAAAAAAGAGCATGTAACTTTGAATTTTTAGGCAATTCTTCATAATCAAGGGACTAGCTCCAAACTTTTGACTTATAGTCTGTTATATATATTTGTTATCTATTATAGCGAAAGTACTTAGTGTTTGGAGACATAAACTGTGTGGATATAGGAATCAGAACTGCATGTTGACTGTCAATTTCACACCTCAAACGTCTGAAGAAGATTGAGGTAGGAAACTAACTAAGAAGTGTCAATTTCTTTCTTTCTCCACTGTTGGTCTCCCATTTCATTAGATACAGTGTGTTATAGTTATGATTTAGGGAAATTTCTGTCATTTTCAAATTGAATCACTAAACTACAATGATGAACATTCATGTCATCTGCACTTAATGAGTTATATTTATTTGATTGGTTGATTTTGTATGGGTGCACCTAGTGAGGATTAAATTCATTACTCAGTAGTAATAGTTAACCGCACTCGCCTCATTAACCATTACTCCATGCAAAGGTGCCTGTTTAGGTATCTTGGTTGATTTTATGACATGTCAGCTCATGTTATTTATTGCCAAATTTTTGTATGTGGCACCCAGTGTGGACTCAACTCGTTACTCAGTAGTAATGGTTAACTAAATTAGCCTCTCTAAGCATTACCCAACACCAAGGCATATTAATTTAATTTTTTTTTTTTTTTTTTTTTTCTTTTCAATCATTGATACATATTAATTTTGGGGATCAGTTTGTTTAATAACTGTAAAAAACAGATCCCCCACATTATGTCCAATAGGATCTTGTATTAATCTGTTAAAGTATGCTGTAAAAAATCGAAATGTACTTGTTCCTTCCTATTGTTAGGTTGGCTGATGACAGGGTTAGGTCAACATTAGGTTGGCTGATAATATTGCTAGGCTGTGTTATGTTGGTTAATATTGCGACATGTCAAGTATTATTGGGCTAATTTATGTTGAAATTTTATATAGGGCACCTGGTGAACCTCAAGCTCACTGTTGAGTAGTAATGTTCAACTGGATTAACCTTGTTAGCTGTTGTCCTGCTTTGAGGTGACTTGGTTTAACTTAAAGTGAAAGAAAAAAAATTATATTAAATTTATTGAAGATATTTACCATTTTTGTTCTATTAATGTTGCTGTCTTTCAGACAACTTCATGATTCTGTTCCAGAAGTCGTCTTCATTCTAAGTAAAGAATTACTCTGATTTTTTTAAAATTCTTGTAATGAAGAGATTTCAGTAAAGATCAATGGTACTGGTAATATTAACTGTTTCCCTACAAGGAAACATTTGGCATTCATTGACCAAGCAGCCAGTACTGCTTTAGGTTGAAAATTATAAAAAAATTTTCTCTTAAAACAATTTCTCAAGTCCATAAGCTTTTATTGCTCTTTCTAGTTTTGATGGTGGCAACAGACATTCTAATGGGAGGCAGGGAAGTTTCTCTGTGGTGGATAATAGAGAGCAGTTTTGTTTTTGAGGCATTAAAGTTAACCAGCCATGAAGGTGATTTCTTGAATTTATTAGTCTGGCAAGGTAATCCCAGCGGAAAGTGTTTGAAAACCAAAGCCTGTATTGATCATAGCCTTGAGGTGGGGAGAATGAAGAAGATGGAACCGTTTGGAGGCTGTCGATGGTTGTGCTAACATGAAATCACAAGTCGTTGTGACCGAGGGTGTGAGTGTAATGGTTGTGTTCAAACTATTGATCATGCCAGATGACTCACTCACTTCCAAGAACTGTAACTAAGGTCCGCTCAGCATAGTTGCAGCATAAACCACAGGTGGACTCTGTGAGTGTTGTACAAACACAAATGTACCTGAGCGTCCATTGGCCCAGTGCAATATCTTTCTCTATTTCAAAACTTTGATGCACTAGCAGTGCTTGATATCAGAAGTCACTATTGAGTCTTGCAATGATCATATTCAGCAATGAGGTGTGTGTATGTGTGTGGTCCATCTGGGAAGTATCCACCTATTCAAGAAAAACAAAAAAGAACTTCAAACAATAATGCTTCTGTCGCTTTCAAAGTCCACCCTCTTGTGGCCTACAGGCTAATGTTGGCATTGCATCCATTTTTGAAAACAGCAAAATGTACATTTTTTTTAGATTGCCATCCACAGTCTCGTCATGTTCTCTTTAATCTCATCCACAGTGTTTTTTTAGTTTTGGGAAACCACTAGCTGTAGTAGATGACCTGGATGACCTATTTTCCTCCCTCCAAACAAACCCCACACAAGTTATGAATACTTTCTCTGTATTCATTCAGTGTTGTCTTGCTGAGTAAACAGTATGGGTGAGTGTCTGTTCATTCTGTTATATTAAGGTTGCAAAACTGACTCTTAAAATACCTGGATATAGTCCAAACTGAACTTGCATATAATATTTCTATACTGCATTGGATTAATTCATGTCCACTGATAGTCTCCACTTTTTTTTTCTTGATTTTTCAATGCACAGAATACAGTTGAAGTACCAAAACTTGCTCAAGCAAGTTTTAAATTAAAAATGAAAAAAAAAAAATAGTCATTTTCCTTTTTATTTCTTTTTCTTTTTCATACACAAGAAATGTTAGTTTACAAAAGATGACTGGAGACTTTGCTATGCATGAAGCAGGGGTGGGGAGTTGATGAAAAGTTTTTCAACCTGACCGACTTCACAAAATCAATATTTCAATGACCAAACACCAGAAAGTTTTGAAATTTTGAAAACGTGTTTTTTTTTTTGTTTTTTTTTTTAACTGCAGGATGAATTGGAATAGCTTGTACTTTTCATGGTCATTCTTTTGAGTGACCCAACCCTAAGTAACTTTCAATATGCCTCTTCTTAGATGGCTTCAAATGCAATTTGTACCAAAATACTAATCATGATTATTATTTCTTTTCTCTTCTCTCTGCCAGAATTTTCTCTGATAATATATTTGTCACAGTGAATGACAGTTTTTGATATTGAATAAATCCTATCTTAATTATGGGTTATATAAACATAGCAAATTATTTAGGATACTTTAAAACATGTTTCTTTTAGTGTATAATTTCAAATTGTCCCATAAACCATTAGAACTGTAGGGACTACACGTACTGCAGCCATAGCAGTGATTGGTGTGTCTAGGGCAAGATAGCCTGATGAAACCTATCCCTCTTTAGACTAATGTAATAGACATGAAAACAAATTTTATATTAGGGTCTTAGGGGCACCACATGTACTGCAGCCATCTATTCACTATTGGCTATTCACTGGTAACCAATCAAGCAGTGTTTAGACTGAAGAAAAATAAATAATTGTTGTAGCATACCTACGGATGATAATGGGTATGTACCCATTCATATAAATACAGTAGTAAATACTGTATGTTGGTCTGCAGTTGGAGATTCATTGTGGAATTCATTTGACTCATTTTTAGCAGTTGACTACTTCTACATGCTGCTGGCGAATATTTTGTGTGTGTGTGTGTGTCCTAAGTATTATTGTTCATTACCCACCTTCATTTGATTGTTCTATTCAGTAACCTTCCCTAGGTTACAACAATAATTATGTGCTGCTTATGTCTGTTTTTGTCTTCCCATATCTTTTATAGGATGTGTGGTAGCATAATGTTTGCCAACATGGAAAATTGTATTGGAGCAGAGTTCAAATTTTGATCCAGTCAGTTGTGCTCACTTTTGCATTGATACCCTTGGGGAAGGCATGAATCTATCACTTCTCCTCTCTCCCACCCCAGCTATGGGTTACATAGCAGAGTTGATTGAACTCTTTTGGCTTGGGTAGCAACTCATCTAAGAAAAGGAAAACATTTACAGAGAAGTCAATGGGAAAGACTCCACTATCTTTCATAAGAAGTCATGGTAATTCACTGATAATAAAGGAATCTGTGGAATGCCATGATCACCTACACCCTGAAGGGATATAGCATTGGAAAAAAAACAGTGATAAACTGCTTACATACCTACATACACACATATACCAGGTGTAACAGCAAAATTGTCCAATTGTTAGATTAAGCTCTGAACCATTATATCTTAGAAATGATTAAAAATATTTTACCGGAATTCTCCAAGGTTTTTATAATGATATTGGACTATACTTTGAGCAATGATAACGTGTAATTACTCTCCAAGCTTAACAGAAGTATTGTGACAAAATCGACCATATATGAAAATGATATGTTCATCATTAATTAATTACAGCTAAGGATCAGAAGCAAATGAAGTATTGAAATAAAGTTTATATATATATATATATATATATATATATATATATATATATATATATATTCCAGGATCCTTTTCCAACTTATTCAAGATGATCTTCACCCTCTCTAACCTTTTAACTTTCTGGCCTCACAGGTTTCATTTCCGATTTCATTTTCAAGTCTTTTTTCCCACTGCTCCTTGGACTGTCATAGCTGAAACTCCTCTCTCATGTACCAAACATCTTATGAATTGAGTAGGATCTTTTCTAATTGGTCTCTTTAGCACTAAGTTAAAATGATGACATCTCTTGCTGTTTTGACTTCCTGATCCAGTTTTCCTCTCTACTGTTCCCTCTTTTTTAAACTTATTTACCATTCTCTTGTTGGTTCTTGAATGGACCTTGAAGATAGAAGCCAAAGTAAGAATGTTGGTACCATTACTGAAGGTCTGAATGATCTTTTTCTTCTGACCATTGCTCATTTGGTAAGGCAGTGGGGCTGACAAAATGATTTTAGCCTGTTCTCTTTGTAGCTGAATAACTTAAAGGGTTTTTTAGTGATTCTTATGACAAATGGTGTCAAGATGGATCTTGTCTGAAAACCTGGAAAAAAAGGTAACTTAATTAGCTTAGTGTTACATGTGGTATATATACATATAAATATTTAGATGCTATGTCAATCATTATCTTTTGTCTCCTTCATTCCTGTTCTTTTATTGTCCTCTCACCTTAATGTTTTTTTTTTGTTTTTTTCAGATTCTTTCATATTCAGTAAGCCATTGTACTTCAGTGGCTTTATCACCTTGTTTGGGGTGAAATAAAAAAATCACATGAAATTGCAAAATAAAAACAAAAAAAAGGTAACAGCATAATTATCCATCACACAAATTGTTTAATATCTAAAAAACCACTAAACTAATTGAGTTCCTTTTTTTTTTTTATTTTGCACTTTCATGTGATTTTTTTATTTCACCTCCAAACAAGGTGATAAAGCCACTGAGGCACAGTGGGTTACTGAATATGAAAGAATCTGAGAAAAAACATTAAGGTGAGAGGACAATAAAAGAAAAGGAATGAAGGAGACAAAAGATAATGATTGACATTTAAATATTTCTGATTCAGAATCAAGTTTTCTGCCCTTCCCCAATGCCTGACAATTGTCCCCAGAAAAACTTCAAGTTGCAGAAATACCAAAAACTAAGTATGTTTTTATATATATTTTTAGTGGATACTTGTTTTTGATTAGACACTCTATTTGTTTTTTTTAAACAGTATGTTTTCATCTACCTACCTGAAATTTTGATAAAATATAAAATCTGTCAGATTAATAAATAAAAATCTGTTACTTTTTTTTCTTTTTTTTTTTTTTTTTTTTTTTTTTTTTTTTTTTGAAAAAATATGTGCTTTATTGAGCAATTTTTACTATATAATTTTGAAAAGTTAATATTTGCTATTGGTACCTTCAAATATATACATATATGTCGTTCTGATCACACCAGACCTGTATTTGTTTCAGCTCACAATAATTGTAAACATTTCCACAAAGTGGCTAAGTCTTTGTTTGCTGATAGAATGAGGCACTGTATAGCCTCTAACAAGTTTAGTTCTCATGATTACAGGTGGTTCTGTAATTGTTAAATAAGAGTAAGTCTTCTATTCCGCGTCTTCACTCAATTTGAGGTGTTAACATCTGTTGATAAAGGATAATGTTTTGCTTGTAAATTCTCTTCAAATTTTACTTGACTTATTTGGAGTATCTTTGCCTGACTTTACACTTAGAACCAAGTATCTAATAAGTGATATGCATATCACGCCATTCATGGTTTCTGTTATCAACTCTAAATTGGATCCTCACAAATAATGTAGACATGATGATATCCTGCAATAGTCCTTAAGAAATGTGCTCTGGATCTGGCTCCTGTTCTCTCTAAACTTTACAATAAATGCCTTACTGCTTCTTGCTTTCCTGCTTGTTGGAAATTATCTTCTGTTTTTCCAGTTTTTACTATTGTATGGAGTTGTATTAGCATAAGAGCAAGATAACAGGAAATATAGAAAAATAATTTTAAACTTAAAGATTTAATTAGCAAAACAAATTTCAGGGTTCAAGCAGACATTAGGAGTATAGAGTTGAAGTAGACTAAAAGGAACCAGAAACCCAATCCTAAACAGGAAACAAGGGATGAACCTCTACTCCTGTTTAAAAGATCAAGGAGGTGTGTGAACTCAATGATAGGCAAACCTATCTATTCCTCCAATTATTTAAAGCCAAATATTTTAAGAATTTTTGGAAGATAATAATGATTTACTGATAGAAGTCCTACTAATTAACCCATAGCTGGGGAAAGAGAAGAGGTTGATCCATACCTTTGCCAAGGATATTTGCATGTAAGTAAATATAACTAACTTGACTGAAATTGTAACTCCGATTTCCAATTCTGAGTCATTGTCCATTGCACCACCTGCACATCTATGCTTATAGCACCTAGTATTTCCAAGCGGTCACCCATATAAGTACTGATCAAGTTTGACATTGCTTAACTTCTGTTATCATGTAAGACTGGTGTTTCAATGTGATATAGTTGTAAGCCAATTATGCAAGATTCCTGTAATGGATCATGCAACATTTGTATTGCATTGCAATATATGAAGAGGAATTAATTGCTTCATGTCTTGTTTTTGAAAGAAATGGTGCACACCAAAATTATAATGGGTGTTTCATTAAGATGGATCAACATCAGCAGTAAATAGATCATGTTATTTAAATCATGGTAATTCTATGTGAAAAATAATATCACCCAAATATCTGCCAAATCTAAAAGAAAAAAAAATCACTAGATGCTTAAACTTAATTCATATTTAAAATCAGTTCAAGTTATTGGAACACCTTTTACTTAGCAATTTGATAAATGTAGGGTTTAATAACAAAACTTCACAAAATAGATTGGGTCTCAAATAATTTTAATATGTTAACACTCTAGATACCACAAAAGAATGATTTTCAGAAACATGTGATGGTCCAAAAGATGCAATGAATTTGAGATTTTCAAATGAGTAAAAAGAAATAAAAAAAAAAGATTATTCTTGAAATCAACAAAATTAACATAATTGCAATAATGTAAGAAGGAGAAAGCCTCCATTGGTAAACAAATTTCTCTTGAGGAACTTTGTGATATTTCGGTTAAATATATAAATAAATATTTTTTCTTTATTTAAATAAGTGTCTTTTTTTTTTCTTTTTTTTTTTCTTTTTCATCATGAGGCTGTGTTTTTTTTTTTTTTTGTTTTTTTATTTAAAAATGTTTTTTAAGGCAACAAATAAATCAAGAAAGGCAATAAAGTCATTAAGATAGATGAATCCAAATATAATGCTATCTGTGTTCTTTCTAGTTACTGTTATTGTTGGTATTTTTTAGATGAGAAATAATCATTATTACATGCCTTGTTATTTAAACCAGCATACTCCTTGATTGTTATATGCGCATGGTTTCAGCCATTGTACCCACTAGCCATCTTCAGATGTCATGTAATACTTATTAACCTGGTCAGAATTTTAATTGAGTGTTAGACAATATTAGAAATAAAAATATGAATGTCATTTTTGTTTCCATTTTCTTTCAAACCAAATGTTAAGAAGGAAGCTTCCATCAATATTGGAAAAGTGAAAATGGTTACTGGACTTGAAAGATTTTATAAATTTTAATCGAAGGTAGCACTGGCTGCTCGGTCATTGAATGCCAAATGTTTCAGCTAGTATTACCATTACTATGTAAGACTACTTATGCTTTCTTCTTCTTTCCTTCAGGATGTTGGTTTGCATGACTCTCCACAATTTCCTCTCCTTTGTAGCCCTTAATAAATTTTGTCTTTTGTTATCTGTCCTAAACCTTGTCCCACCATCCATTCACTCAAGATCGCTAGGTAGGTTATGCATTGTTTTCCTCTATTCCTTGCCGTTAATATGTCCCATGAGTATCAAATTTTCCAATCCCTCTTTCCGCATTATGTATCCCAGAAATTTCAATTATCTTCCTGATGTTAATTATAAGTGTCCTCTTTGTTTCCATTTTCTATAAAACTTCATTGTTGCTCCCATATTCGGTCCATAGTATTGTCGGCATCCTTCTGTAGAACAACATTTCTGTTACTTCCAGTCTCTTCTTCATCTGTGTGGGGATTGTCCAGCATTCATTGCTATATAGGATAATTGGTACTACATAACAATTTAGTACTCTTTTCATAGTTTCTAACAAATCTCGCAATTTCCGTCCTCTGTTAAAATCTATTGAAACATTGAACATAGTTGGCTATATGTATCCTTACATAATGCTATGTGTTTTTCTAGTTACTGTTAGAATTCATGACTGTATTTTTGAGATGTGGAATAATCATTATTACATGCCTTGCTATTTAAACCAGCATACTCCTCTTGATTGTCATAAGCACATTGTTTTAACCATTGCACCCTCTTGCCATCTTCAGGTATCTTGTCATACTCATCAGAATTTTGAACTGAACACTTTATTTAATCCACAGTCAGGAAGATTCACATTTCTTCTACTGATTCACCTTTTTATCACTTGTCCACTGAACCAGAGTATGTAAATTTTCAGCACTACCAGACCCATGGTTTTAACCTACAGCTGCCATGAAACCAGATATGTTTTAATCAGCACTTTAGTCAGCCTGTGTATCTTGAATTCAATCTCTGCCTTGGGTAGTACTGAAATGTCATATATAAACAATGAAGAAAAACTGAAATTAATAAAATTCAGCTCAACAGATAAGGGTAAAAATAAATAATGATAATTGCTACATTGTTGTAGCTATTTCACCATTATCATCCCCTTGACTTTTGTAATCATTGAGGTGCATCTGAATGCAGAAGCCATATTGAATCTCCTCCACAACAGTCTATCAATGGCAGCCATCATCAATTCTGGTATAGTCATATTTGTCCATTGTTTGACATTGTTCAGTTTTTGCGTTGGTGTTCCCTCCTAAGTCCACCTTCAGTGCTGCCTTACATGATGGTCTTGCATAGGCTCTTGTGCCTTGTAACATGTCCAAACCATACCATTTGTCTCTGTTTGACAGTGGCAAGAAGAGGTTCTTGATGACTCTCAAAACTTTCAATCCTTTTCTGCACAAACTCATGGTTTTATATTCCCAGTAGAAGATGCCAAAAGTTCTCTTGTGCATTTGTTCTCAAATACTTGGTTCTTTCTCTATCTATGTTTCAAATCCATGTAAGAGAATGGAGACTACCGGTGATTTGTACAGTGTATACTTCATTTGAAAGCTGATTTTGCTCCTCCATATTCTTGCCAGTTTGGCCATAGCTGCAGCAATTCATGTACAGATTTTCAAGCTGCAGGTACTAGTAAAAAAAATCAGATATTTATATAACCTTAAATAAACCTGAGATAGTCACGTGTATGTTAAAGATAATACTCGGCATTCCGCAAGGTAATTTTAAAGCAGAGAGGAAGATGAATTATGTAGTTCATTTGCTTAAAAAATTCTTGTAAAGGTGGTTCTCTCTTTAGACAATGTATTCTGTGTTTGAGAAAGGAATATTTTAACTGCTCTCCCTCCAGATTTTAGAACATTATTTGATTAATCAATAACTTTGATAAACTCTGCTAAACTATAGACACAAATTTATTAGTTTAATTAACAACAATAAATCATGTCAAAACTTTCTGCATCTCCATTTTTGTTTGAGCCATTTATTGCCTTTGATTTGAACTGTCCATTTGAAATGTGACAGCTGTTCTTAGAAAGGTAAATAGATTTGCAGGTG
>OZ010599.1:95552868-95570368 GCA_963932145.1 Acanthosepion lycidas
TATTATTGGAATTTTAGAGAAAAAAATGAAAGAAATTCAGCCATTAAATGGAGTATTTCAAGAAAAGTAAAAGCTAGTAAAATGCATATCAACTAACTCTTGTAAGTTGTCAGGAGAAGTTGGCCATTGCAACATTCAAGGGTGGTACTGACTTGTTGGATGAGAGGTCCAAAATTATGGCAAAATGTAGGCATATGAGGAAGTTGACTTTAGCATTATACGAGCCTAGTTGAAGTTGGAAAAATAATTTCTTTTTCTTCCACCACTCCTCCCCTCATTACTTCTGGTACTGCATTAAGAAATTTAAGTTATTGCCATGTTTATGATTATTTCACTGAATTTAACCACCTGATGAGCCCTTGATGGTCAAAATTGTGATAATATTCCATTCAGCATTTTATTATTTTAAGATATTAAATTGCTCTACAAGTTTGATTTTTCTAACTTGATATTGAGCACTTTTTAACACGTGATTTTAAACTACTTTTTTTAGTAGTGTTTATTTACTTCATTTTATATATATATATAGTATGAGAAATTCGCTTGTCCCATGTAGAAAACATGTTATTTAAACAAGTCTGTAAACCTAAAGTATATGTCCACTACTTGGACAATATTTTTAGTGAATAACACAAAAGAAATAGATACTCTCAAGACTACATTTGAAGAAAACTCTGTCCTTAACTATGAACTTAGTCAAAAAAATAAAATCTCATTCTTAGACATTCTCATAGAATACAGTAACAAAGTAACATTTCTTCCCAAAGTAAATAATAATGATGGGGAGCACAGTCAAAAATATTTTCTACAAAAGCCAAATGCATGTGTTCTACAAACAAGATGAATCTTCACTTAGAAATATCATAAAGAAATACACTATCCGAATTAACCTGAACAAAAAACATCAAATTATCTACTACAAAAAATTTAAAACAGCTAACCTTATCCTAAAAAATAGCAACACATCAGCAAAATCAAAATTACAAAGAATGAACATTTATGAGTTCAAACACCCCCTAAAGGAACTGTGTTCCTGTTCAGACTGAATTCATAAATAATTACATTTGTCATATTACTACATGTCTATCCAGATGCCTTACGTTACACCTATCTGACCACAGCTCCATTAGAACCCAGTTAAACACACACACACAGTTACCAGACTCCATCTGAAACATAATAGTAGAAAATATAAACATAATAACCTCATCAACATGTTAAAAAAAAAAAAAAAAAAAAAAAGGTTAAAAAATAATGGAAGCCTTAATAATAAAAATAGAAAAAGCCAACACTATAATATTAATTACGAACATGCCCACAATGTGCTGTGTTTGGAAAATAAAGCATTTCTATATCTCTAGAAGCCTAGACACAACCCATACACCTAGTTACAAAGCAACAATAAAATCATCTTTGATAATGGCTAAAAGTATAGCCAAAAGTGCTTGGAATTACTGAACATTTGGAGAGTTTCTAGACACTTTGTGTCCAGAAAAGAAAACACTTGTTTGAACACAAGAAAAATTAAAGAGGTTAATTGTAGTACCTTGCCTGTCATCTTTAATAAGACAGATATTAGTTGGCATTTTGCTACTATGTAGTCTTAGGTATACTTTCAATAGCATGAACACTGGTCTGTACAGAGACAATAGAGTTATCCCATATAACACTAACCCACAAACTGATAAACTTAGAAAACGTCAAATTCTTAAAGGATGATGGACTAAATATCACCACTCACACCAATGCCAATGTGATCAACTTTCTTCAACTTTCACTATTTTTGCCCTATCCAAAGGAATATACGTGCCTTATACTAAAGAGCTTTATAACCATAAATACATTAGCAAAGAATCCAACCATCTACCAGGGATTTTAAATAACTTGTACAAATTGGTGCAATACAGACTCTCAACTAACTCCAGCAACAAAATTATTTTTGACAAATATAAAAGTAAATATGTAGATGCACTAGAAAAAAGTAAACACAAAGTTAAACTAAAATACATAAACATTAGTAAGAATGCCAAGAATAAACATAAGAATAGAAAACGCAACATAATTTGGTTTGACCTACCATTAAATAAAAATGTCGAAAGCAATATAGGTAAAATTTTCCTTAATTTAATCCACAAACATTTCAGCCATATCCCATTGCTCAACAAAATCTTCAACAAGAATAACATTAAGATTAGCTACAGCTGCACCAAAAACCTTGAACAGCATATAGCACAACATAATAATATAATATCATTAAACAAATATTTAAACAACCTCAATAACCATATTAATACAGACAAAAAGTGTAATTGTCGAAAAAAACTGCCTGTCCACTACATCATAAATGTATAAATAAAAGCATTATTTATAAGGCTAGCATTAAACATAATGGTGAAATGTTTTATGAAAAAGTTTTATTTTGGTACCACTGGAAAATCTGGTATTATTAGGTTGGTGCAAAAATAATGACGTAATAATGTTGTTTTTTGACGTAAAAAAAATACGTCAAAAAACGACATTATTGTGTCATTATTTTTGCACTAACCTAATACAATCATATAAAATGACTCTAACCAATAAACAATATTCAAATGCCACAGCACTTTCAAAATTTTACTAGGAAATCAAAACAAATAACTACACACTGGTAGTAAATTGGAATTATGTCATCAAAAATACACCCTTTTCTGGTTGTGGCAACCGATATAACCTGTGTTTGCTGAATAAAAGATTCATTTTCAAAAATATTAACAACCCCCAACCTGCTTAACATAGTGAGCTCATGATTGATTGCACCTATGAAAAAAAAAGCGCTCTCTCCTAAAGTATTTTGATTCTGGATAAATCTGTTTACCCAAGTTCAACTGGCCATTAAATATTTTAAGTTAAATACTTTTTACCCCCCCCTTTTAACCATTTAAGCATCTATTAATAAATAACGGGTTACACAGCATTCCTCTTTAAATTTTTATTTTTTTCAACTTTTCACTTCTCTACACTTACTTTTTTAAATTTATATCTGAATATTATTAAACGCTAGTTTTATGTACTGAAACATAGAGATTTAAATTTTTTTCTTTATGTCTAAATGCTACAACTGACAGTTATGTTTTTTGCATACATTAGAATGTAAAACGTTAGCCATTATAGAATTTTTCTTTTATGTTGGCATGTCGTGGTTGAGTGCATATTAAAGCATGAAAACTGCTCTTTTTATAGGCATTTTAGAACATAACAGTATTCATAGCTGATTCCATTCAGTGTCTGCTTCAGTTTTAATGAAGATTTCTTGTGGTTTTAATTTGTTATTTTCTTGGTGTAGGATAGTTGTGTTATCAGTCAGTATTTTTCTATACTGTGAATGTAGACAGGAATGTTGGTGTAATATACGTAAAAATATTTGAATATGAAAGGATTATAATAAAAATAAGGAGACATAATGTTTGTACAGTGTAACCCGGATATAAGAGAGTTGTCGGGACCGGAGAAGAAGTCTCTTATATCCGGGTTTCTCTTATATCCGTGTTTGGTCTATTTTATATACATTAACACAGGCTCTAATTTGGGACCAGAGAAAATCTCTCTTATATCCGAGTTACACTGTAATTTATTCAATCAGATATATGTATTTCTTTATATATTATTTCTTTGTATATAAATTATATGCTGCCTAATGTTTTATGTTTATAAAAACTATCGATCCGCAGTACAAAAAAAAAAAAATTCCTATAAAAAAAATACTACTAAGACATTACACTATATTAATTGAACTATATACTTAGTTCATGACATATTAACTGAATACACTTCTAAAAATAGAATACGTGGATTTACCACATCACAAGAAAAGTTCAAATAAAATTCTCACTTAAAATTTTGAAAAACTTAGCGTTGCATCTTTGCACGTTCCAAGATTGTACACAACCGTCAATAATAGCATATATTCAAAAAACATCTTTCTGTCGACAAACAATTATTGTCTTCAAGTTTTTGATTTTATAAGGAAAACTAACATATGCCTGATGTTGAATAAAGGATTATTCGAAAGTACTTGCATTTTAACAACATGTAAACTGGAAACAGCAGACAAGTTTTGTAAATGAGGATAACGTCACTCTATGGATTAACAGTATTTTAATGCATACATTATACACTACTAGCGATGGATGTCGCCAATAATAGCATTAATATTTCTGATTGATTCTATGTGTGATTATTTCTTTGTATATAAATTATATGCTGCCTAATGTTTTGTTTATATATATATATATATATATATATATATATAATATTGTTTAGTGTCATTTGGTGATGGTAAAAACACAATTTTCAGTTGTTCTCAGAACTTGTTTAATATATTATTATGTTTTTAATACTGCTACAGCTTACCTTTATTATTTTTGTTGAAAATCTTTTTTAGCGTTGGAGAATTTTTGTTGGGAGTATTTGTTTGATTTTATGTGATTTTGTAAAACCAAACAAACAAATAATTCCAACAAAAATTATACAAAATTCATAATCCTACCCTCCAACACTTCGACTAAACTCGCAAATGAATTAGTCATCCCTAATACAAGGGTTGTTACAACCACTTCCAAAGCTATCAGGGATATAATCAGGATGAGAAATAAGATAAGAAACGATTTAAATGTCAGAGTTTATTAAATGAAATGTCTACAGTACAATAACATGTACATTGAGGAGTTAACACTCCATCTAAAAACCCGCATCCAGAAATTTAAAAGAGACTTGTGTTTAGATAAACATTCAAATTCTCTCATCTTACACTGTAATGATGTGAGACATAACTTTAATTTCACCAATACCAGCCTTATTAAAAAAGAAAATGACACTTTAAAGAGGAAATATGAAAATATATTTATAGCAATACTACCAACTATTAACATATGTTTCAAAAACTACATTACACTGCCTTTTTTTTCTACAGATCTATTATTCATGAATCTAAGTTTTCTCTTCTGAATACATAAAAATCAATGCAGATATATATGAAATATGCACAGTGTACAACACTTTCAAAGTATGTTCAGCAATTAAAAAGCCACCATAAGAATCCAACCATTAACTGGGAGATAATCCTAAAAGCTAAGTCATACAACTGCAAGGGAGAGATGTAACTTGTGTTCATTGGAGAAGCTTTTTATATTAAAACACTTAAATAAACCTAACTTGCTGTACCCAAGGTCTGAATAAATGCATCGACAAATCCAAGCACTTGCTCAAAAACATTGACCCTAATTAAAAGTGATTGTAAAATGGATTTTACAAATATTAATATAATATGCAACAACTTTAATAGAATGGACATCATTATTTTATCTTGAGGGGACCCTTTCAGTCAACACTTTCTCAAAAGGTGAATGTTGGTGAGAAGCAGGAAAGAATCGAAGACACATTAATAAATAGTGAATGAGGAGGAAAAATTGGAACATGGTTAAAATAGTATCTTTATTTCCTGCTTTTTGCCAACATTCACTTTTGAGAAAGTGTTGACTGAAAGGGTCCCCTCAAGATAAAATAATAACATCTGTTCTATTTAAGTCTATTTTCTTCTTCTTGGGGTACAAATCTTTGTTTTTCTATATATATAATATATATATATATATATATATATATATATATATATCATCTTTTGATAAAAATAAAACATATGGCTGCAAATGCGATTCACTTAAAAGAAAACAGTTGGGGGCCAATACACGCAGACAACACATCGAAAACTAACAGTTATATAACTTTTCAGCAGACAATAATTGACAGGTTTAATTCCCTTTTTGCCCTCAATTTCTTGAACGCTTTTATGCAAATCTACAATTTCCAAAGCAATTGGCCAGGTCAGAACAGGCTGGCACACATCCAGACTGTGACCCCCCCCCCCAATGTAAAGTTATATTTAATTTAATATAATACATATAGAGTGGTAGAAGATGGGAATGATAAAGAGCAGGAGAGAAAAAAAAGAAATTATAAAGAAATTGTCATAAGAGAAATGTGCAATTATTACTTATCTATCGATTCATATTATCAATGATTTCGTTCATTATGTCTCTTTTGTTTTTCTTTTACGAATAGTGTGGATATATCTTGTCTTGTCTGGGTTGAGAGGTTTCCTTTCAGATGTAGTAGTATTTTGGTCATTCAATGTAGTTTATTGGTTTGGTTTTCATCCTAAAAGCACTTTGCTTTTATTAATGGAAGATATAGGCTCTCCTGGCACTGGAGTTCCTGATTATCCCAGAAAATTTCATTTTTCTGTCTCTAGAAGATTGGGAGCCAGCCCATGAAGAAAGAAAGAAACATTTTCACATTTTCTTGATGCCGTGGTTATGATCTTTTTGATCTGTTAGTGTAGGGATGTGCACAATCATTGAGCGCTACATATGAAATTAACAATCCACCCATTGACCAAATTCAAAAGGTCATCAAGGCTGTATTTTTAAAAAAGAATTTTAAAAAATGAAAGAAAAATTTAATAATTTTAGGATGGGGATTTATATTTAATATCAATAAAGAGGGTCATGTTACACCTCCCCGCCTAAAAGAAAGAAAATAAAAAATTCTCTTGAGACAAGGGTTATTTAATATTTTAATTTTTACATGGTGGTCATTTTTTAAGGTTTTATTTTCCAAATCTCTGATAGATTTGGATTCATGGATCACTCAAACAGGATTATTCACCATTCAAAGGAAATATAGTTTAATCGTATTAATATGGCAAAGCTGGGTACATTTCCTACAATCGGGAGTATTCAGAACATATTCAGTCATTATTTACATTATTCGGACTATTGTCCTCATCTTTGCCGCCATATTTATTACAATGTTTCGGCAGTTGTACACTCCGGCCTTCTTCAGGTGGTTGGAATGTCGAAATGAACCCTTTATTTCGCTCACTGGGGTAGACTGTTCTAGTTCCACGTGCCATGTTTAATGGATGTCGGTTATCAGTTATCTCCTGTTAATTTCCCTCTGAAAGTTCTCCACTACCTTAACTGGGTATTGAACTCACACTCTTTGGGTCCTGTCACTGGATCTAACCAATGCCTTTATCTACAGTCTACCCCAGTGAGTGAAAGAAAGGGTTTAGTTTGACATTCCAACCACCTGAAAAAGGCCGGAGTGTACAACGGCCGAAACGTTGTAATAAATATGGTGACAAAGATGAGGACAATAGTCCAAATAATGTAAATAATGTACATAATACCTCATCTCAGAAATATAGACAGATACTGATAGTTAAGGTCACTTATGTTTCTAATTATTTTATAAGGATCATGGTACCTAGCTTTGAGAAGATAGACATGGGTAGCAATACAAGCACTGGTCACCTACCTGAAACTTTCACTCAACAGCTTCTCTATCATACCAATTTTTCATTTTCTTTTCGGTTGACTGAAGATTTTGACATGCTATCTTGTTTGCTTCAGTTTGGAAATGAGATACATAATCTAACAAATTTACATTTTTCTGGTTTTCTTGTAACCGAGTTTCTTTCAAGTTCCAAAGGACCATGAACAGAATGTCCAAAAACCAACTTGGAAGGACTAAACCTGAGCAATTCCTGGACAGATTCGTGGGTGGAAAATAATACAAAAGAAATACCTTCATCCTATTCTTTACAAGGATTTAAACAATAGCTTTCAATCATGTTCTTTAATGTGAAGTGAAACCACGCCAAAGCGCTAGATTTAATAGAAGTGATGTCTCATTGATTCATTACTTGTTGAAATAAATTTGAAGTTATGTGAGGCGTAAAACCTTGCATTTGGAAACAAGAATTAATCAACATGTACCTTCTAAAATACGACATGGCAAAATAGATAACATGTTATCTTCCCTCTACAAATATGGAATCGGTTATTGCTCAACACTCTAGTAGAGAATATAGCCTGTGCCAAGTTGTATACAAGAGTGGTTCAAAATTATTCACATAGCTGGTTCCAATAATCATTTAAAGATTTTGGAATCAATCTGTATAGGATTACGGAAACCTTCTCTTTGCTGGCAGAAGGACTTTGTGAAGTCCCTTAATTTGTTGGGGGATATTTTATTTTAACTGTCCCTCGCTAATTATTTACACTCAATTTCCCCTCCCCTCATTATAAGTATATATACTTATATGTTATTGATTTTAGCATGTCTCCCTCTTTTTTTGCTCTTCATTTTTGTTGTTGTTCTTTTTGTTTAATTTATCAATTTTTCCAATGATTTTCTCCTGATGAGATGTTGGACAAAAGGGCCTTAGGGACTATTACCATTAATAAATTCCTTGTTTTGAAAACAAATATATATATATATATATATATATATATATAAACCTTATATTGAAATTTTTCTTTTTTAATATTAAAACTTTTTCCTTTTTTCCTTTTCCTTGCATTTGGATAAATTGAACGCCATTTATTAACAAAACCCTGGTTTGAAGAGATGGATGTAAGTCCATGAAATAAATTATAACCAAATGGATTTTTCAGGATTCTGTATTCATTATATTTCTCTGTTCTTATATTGAGCTCTCTTTTGGTTAATATCCTCCTTGGAATTATTCCTACTAATTATCAATTTATATATATATATATATATATATATATATATATATCATTAATATGTGTGTGTGTGTGTGTGCATCTTACCAGTTTGTGACTGGAAGGGATAATTCCATAGAGGATATAAATCCAGAGTGAGCTCAGTGTAGAGTACAGGACATCATAATTTTACGGAGGAGGTTTTGGTCTGAAGAGTTGAACACCTTGGTGCTCACAAAATAATTGAAGTCTCCGTCTTCTTATCTATCTATCTATCTCTCTCTCTCTCTCTCTCTCTAATAAATATATATATTATAATGTAATTTTGTGGGGAGAAATTTGGTTGTTTTCTCAAATACAGACTTTGATAAAAAAAAATGTTTGGAGAAAAAAATAAATATTTTCATAATGGTGGTATTCATATATATGGATTATGAATATCTCAAAGTTTGCTCTTGTATAGGTACATTTTTTTTTTTTTTTTTTTTTTTTGTTTAATTAAAATCATGTATCATATTCGTATCATTTTCTGGTCCGAGAAGTATCATACTGAACTTTGTTTTATCAAAATTTCAAATTGATCTCCTCCCCTTCCTCCAATTTAAAAGCAAATCAAATTAAAACATTTCCAGATATACATATTTTTCTTTATTTTTACACATGTTGTTATAAATCCTATGTCTTGATTAACACTTATTGTAACAGCTTGTGCATATGGTCATCATTCTGTTAGGTCATTGAATGAAATCAATACTGAACATTCACGTCTCACTTGCTTACTGCCAGCTGGCTGGATGCTTATTGTTTTATCTGTTATAATATTGGACATGTCCTGTAAAAATACGCCAATGTTAATATCATATGCCCATGAGCATCGCTGTTGCTATCAGTAAAAATCTTGCTACCTGGAAGAAAAAAAAAAAAAATTAGTGTGTAAATTAATCTGCTACTAAAATGTATATTAAAGGACTTTTTAGACAGTTGTGCGGTTCATATTCCTCCAGGTTTGTGATTTGCTGTTTACTTTTTTCTGTCTTATGGTGACCCCTATTTGTGATTACCTCTCTGTACTCCTCCCCCATAATATTTAAAGCCATAGAACCCCATTTTAATATAGTATAAAGTAGCAGTTTTTGTCTCTCTATGCAGTTCTCTTGCTGTTGTTAGAAATGTTAAATTACTTTTCTCGTTTTCTTAAATTCCACATCTCTACTTATTAAAAGGGTTTTAGAAACAAGCTACCTTAATTGTGAGCGTAAGATCCTTTTTCTCCACTCACTTGATATCTCCCTCTTCTTACATTTGAAATTATATCTACGCAGATGCTATAGATTACCTATCCTATACAGCATACTGCTATAATATACAAGTTGTAAATCAGAAACACTTGCCACATTCAATTTTTAATATAGTTTAATACCATATAATCAAGGTTGAAAGTTGTTTTGTATTGACTGGAAAATAATTAAGATTCTGCCTGGCATAATTTTTCTTTATTTCTTTGGTGTGTGGGTAGGGATAGGCTAGATTACTAACCCTACCACCAAATGGCGTGCAGGGAGTGGGGGGTGTAAATTTAGTGACTATTTTTTAAATGTTGTTCTTTTTTTTTATTTTGTAAACTGTCTATTTTTGTTTAATGTACAGCAACTACAATTATTGGTCAAGTAAAAAACAACAAAAAAAAGGTGTTGAAAAGTATTGAAACTGATTTGATGAAAAGTTACTTTGTATTGTGTGTGTTTTTTAATTATCTGTATATAGTGGCAACAGTCTGTTTCATGCTTGAATACAATTTTCATGAAGATTGTGTTAAAGCCTGAAACAGACTGTTGACATTTGGTGTTGCTAGCAGTGCCCATTTTTATATTTACTATCCCTGATATTGAACACTTTTAAACACACAGGCGCGTATATATATATATATATATATATATATATATATATATAGAGCATACCTTAAAACTATTTTTATTATATACCGTATATACTCATATATCATGTAACCATTGAAGACCTAATTTTGAATCTAATATGAGTCCAGTAGATGTAGGTTCCTCCACGAGATCGCTAAAAAAAGAGTATAGCATGATGAAAAAGACACAAACTTGACGAAAACAAAATTTTATCATCTAAATGTTTGTTATTATTAAGAGAAAAGTATTTTTGGGGTATTTTTTTCCATTTTTTAATTGTTCCTAGCACGTCCAAAATTTTCATTAAAAATCTTGTTTTTTTTTGTTTTTTTGAGTCAGCAAAATTGACTTTTTTTTTTTTTTTTTTTTTTCCATTTTATAAAAAACAGGAAATCTCACTTTGAAATTCTTTTAAATATCAATTATCATTTTTTCAAAATTTATTTTAAGAAAATCAGAAATTATAATGTTTATTTAAAATATTTTGAACCAAGCTCAACTTAGCTTTTGCACCGAAAAGATGTAATTTGAAAATAAAACAAAGCCGGTCATAAACTTTCACGTCATTTGACAGGTGTTGAATGACATATTAATGCAATCTGTGAGGCTAATTTGTTCTACGGAAGGAGAAAAGTGAAATAATTTAATTTAAGTGAACAAATTATTTACCTCGTTATTTTTAAGGAAAACTTTCAGCGCTCTAATTTTTTTTTTTTTTTTTGTACTTAGCTTTCACCTTTAGCTTTACGATGTTTTATGGAAAATATATTCTAAAGAAATTAAAATAAGACTGTTAAGAGTGAGATTAAATTTCATATTTCATAAGAATGGTATCTAATTTATAGGTACCTTTCTTATGAAATTTTATCAGAAGTGTACATAAAATACTATAATTTTATGTACATTTATTACATTTTACTGTGTTATTTGTATTTCCATTTATTTTATTATTAATTTTGATATTTCATTTATGGAAAAATGTCATAACTGAGATTAATATAAAAATAAGATTATATAAATTTCATAGTATCTTGCTGATACTTGTAGGTACCCTGAGAAGGGTACCTACAAGTATCAGCAATTGAAAAAATCAAATTAACTTCTCTACACGTGTTTCTCAAAAGTAAAGGCCTTAACAGCGGAGAACAATGCTTAACTCAAATAACGCAACTTAATTGTATTCTGGTTGGTCTTCCGAACTTTATAATACAGCCCGATTATAGACACAAAATTACATTTTTTAATTACTGCAGATCTTCTGATTAGTCAAAATGATACAATTTACAATGCGCTAAAAAAGATCTATCTCATAAGGAGACTTAGGAAACCCGATGCGGCTTTTAACTAATTTTGTAATATTTTAACAACTTAAATGTAAAAAACTATTATAATTAAGAAATAACAAATAATTGTATTAAAAATTAATTTTTCATCAAAAAAATTTTTTGCTTTCAGAAAATATTGTCCATATTCATAAAAACAACTAAAAGCAAATAAAAGCATTTGAAATTAAATAATATCTGTTTTATTGAGTTTTGTATGTTACAATTCAGAGCTGATTTTCAGGTAGGGGGGTCCAATTAAAAACAAAAAAAAACATTTGCATTCCTCAAAGCCCTGTGCTTTTAGCTATTGTAATCACTAAACCCGATGCAATCGAATGTGTAGCATTTTCATAAAATTAGTTATTGGGGGAAGGGTAATAATATTTAAAAAAAAAAATTTCTGCCATGACTTTAATAATAAAAAACATATTTATAATAATTATGATCATCTGTGAATAGTTCCTGAAAGTTTCATCAACATCTGACAATTATTTTTATTTTTGCAAGATTTTCCAAATTAATGTGTCATACCAAAAAAACGTGCTAAAAATTGTCTGTTATTTTACTAGTTTTTTTGGGGTTTTTTTTGGGGTTTTTTTTTTTTTTTTTTTTTTTAATCAAAATTTAAAATGTTCTAAAAAGGAAAAATTTTTTAAAATAATTAAAAAAAAAAACAACTTTGGTCTTTCCTCTTAATAACAAGCATTTAGACGATAAAATTTCGTTTTCAGCAAGGTTAGCGTCTTTTTCATTAAGCTATGCTCTCTCTTTTTTTTTTTTTTTTTTTTTTTTTTTTTTTTTTTAGCGATTTCGAGGTGGTACCTAAGTAAATGGATATATAATTTGGTCAATGGTGTAGCCTGGACCAGCAGTACATATGCTAATTTTATATCTTGTGTATGATGCAACCCTCTTAAAATTAGCTTCAAAATTAAGTTTTCAAAAGTTGCATGACAATTATATACAATATATATATATATATATATATATATATATATATATATATATATATATATATGTATATGTGTGTCTGTGGCATTTCTTGACATATAATTTAGCAAGGATTGTCGAAAAGAAAAAAATATTCAACTGGTGATTAATTCATACTTTGTGTATTGATGCATTTTCAAACAAAATATCACAACACTTTCCCAAAAAATATTCTGCTTAAAAATATGTCTGATTTTCTTACTCTTTACTTTTTTCTTTCCTAGCGACACATGTAAGTCAAAAGCTTGGACTTTACATTTATTTTGGATATATTTTTTTTACATTTACAACCGCTACATTTGTAAAAAGTGATTCATATACTGCAAAAATGATCAGTAAATTCAATAGACATAAAATGTCCCTTCTTGTTAATAAGATTTCTTTGCAAAATCAGTTGCAACTAAAAAATACTAAAATATATATATATATATATATATATATATATATAGATAGATAGTCGGATAGGTGTAATGTAAGGCCTTATGTTACACCTATCTGACCACAGCTCCATTAGAACCCAGTTAAACACACACACACACACACACACACACACACACAAAGTTACCAGACTCCATCTGAAACATAATAGTAGAAAATATAAACATAATAACCTCATCCACATTTAAAAAAAGATTTAAAATAATGGAAGCCTTCATATTAAAAAAAGAAAAAGCCAACACTCAGTAATATTAACTATGAACATGGCCACAATATGCTGTGTTCGGAAAATAAAAAGTCCCTATAACTCTAGAAGCCTAGACACAACCCATACACCCAGTTACAAAGCAACAATAAAATTATTCTTGATAATGGCTAAAAGTATAGCCGAAAGCACTCGGAATTACAGAACATTTGGAGAGTTTCTAGACATTCTGTATTCAGAAAAGAAAACTCGTTTAAACACAAGAAAAATTAAATAAAAGTGTAATTGCAGTACCTTGTCTGTCATTTTTAATGAAATATATATAATTTATTTTTGATTTTTGGCTGGCATTATACTGTTCTGAATTTAAAAATTTTTTTCTTCTTTTTATTTCCTTTTTTTTTTTTTTTTTTTTTTTTTTTTCCTTCTTTTTTTCCTTTTTTTTTCCTTTTTTCTTTTTTCTTTTTTTTTCCTTTTTTCTTCTTTTTTTTCTTTTTTTTCCTTTTTTCTTCTTTTTTTTCCTTTTTTTTTTCTTTTTTTTCTTTTTTTTCTTTTTTTTCTTTTTTTTTCTTTTTTTTTCTTTTTTTTTCTTTTTTTTTCTTTTTTTTTTCTTTTTTTTTCTTTTTTTTTTCTTTTTTTTTTTCTTTTTTTTTTTCTTTTTTTTTTCTTTTTTTTTTCTTTTTTTTTTCTTTTTTTTTTCTTTTTTTTTTCTTTTTTTTTTCTTTTTTTTTTCTTTTTTTTTCCAAACAATGTTGTTTATTTATCATTTATTTTTCTTTCTTTCTTTTTTTCTTTAGGTTTGTGATGGGGATGATTTTGTACTTGTTGGTCATCTTAGTGTTCCCACAGTTCATCCATGCTTTCACAAGCCCCACCATGGTACAAACTGTGGCAAATATGTCCGACTTCTGGGTAGTTCGTCTTGGACTTAACCTGCTTGGATATGCTACGATATTTGTACCTGCTGCAATTCTGATGAGATATTTTAAAAGCATCAATTTTCAAGAGAAAGGCGGTAAGCATGATGTCAAGTTCTTTGTCATTGTCTTTTATTTACTGTTACTCTCATATTTAATGACATTAGAACTGTTACTCTCATATTTAATGACATTAGAACCCACCACTTCTGTTTCTATTTAAGATTTATGGGAAGGACTGGTAGTTTACGACTTATGGGTAACTATTTGACTAATCTGTTTACTTTTAATATTACAATATTATTGAGTTAGGTTTGATACAAGTGTAGATGTGTGAGTGGTGTGAGGGGATAACAGCTCAAAATGAGAAATCTGAGTGCCATGTTCAAATTCCGGCTGAGTTTGTTACATTCACTTATACACAAATACCCTTGGGAAAAGGGACAAATCTATCTCCTCTCCCACTGAGCTATTTGTTAAATCGAAGGAATTGCATCTGGAAACATTTTTATCTCTAAAAAATTTTTTAAAGTAATGTTTACTTGCAACCGAAAAAAAAAAAAAAAAATTTATTTTTACAATCCAAAATGTTTGGTCTTTAAATAACCCACAAAAGTTTGTAAACCGTAAAAAAACAAATCCATAAATCAAAGGTACAAGTGCTGGTAGTCTACACCAGTTCTTTTTCTACTAATTGTTTACCCAAAATATATATATATATATATATATATACACACACACACACACACACACACACACACACGTACGTCGGTGGGGCGCTTGGTGGAGTAGTGGATAGGGGCTTGGATTGAGGAATTGGAGAGCCCATTAAATTCACTTATGTGCTAATATCCTCGGGAAATGTATGAATCCTTTTCTCCATCCATCTATGTGTAAATAGCAGGACAGACTGTGTTCTATAGCCTTTGTTGGCAACTAGTCTAGGAGGACAACTGAATTCAAAACCTGTGATGGGTTGTTTGGGGACCTTGTGGCACGTAATGCACCAGGTCTATATTCAGCCCTTCAAAAAGTGTGTATGGTTCTGCACAAAGCCTTCACCACCATAATCAAATCATATGTGCTGGTGTTTGGGCCGTCGGTTCCTAGGAACTGAGAAGGCTAGATCCTCATACATTGAATACAGCAGGGGAGTCCACCATTTGCCCAATACAAGGCCCATGAGCCAACCAAGGTAGTGTCACTGATTTGAAGTTGATGCATGTAAAAGGAGGATGTAAGAAGTTTTGATTATGAGAATATGTAGGAAAGATAACTCTTAACTCCAAACTTGAAGAGGTTAAGATTGTAGCAATTGAGGAAGCATCCTCTTGGGAGTTACACAAAGCAGTTGTTCTTGGGTGGGTAAATATTATCTGAGCAAATACTGCAGCTTATATAAGACATTGGAGATCTTTTTTGAGTCCTTTCTATTGGAAAGAGGTATCTGCCATCAAATAGAATATTTCTTAGAATCTAGTTAAAACCTTTTCACTCAATCAGTTTATAGAACTTAAAATAAAGTAATTCTCTCAATAGTATTTTTTGTTTCTCTTGTAAATATATTCAGTAGAATTACTTTGTCTTGTATATCTGAATGTGAGAATATGATATATAAAGAGAAAGCAATTCACTAAGACAAAAGTGTATAGAAAGTGCTTTGATTGCTAGATCATCTATGGTAAATTTGTGTCCAGGTTTTTACTAGATTTCACCTTTCTTGGCAGATCTTCCATTATCGCAATGTGGGATACTTAATAATAAAATTGGAGGTTTTGAGGAGTGTGGAACCACCTCTTAACAATTGTTCACAGGTCCACCCTGAACTGGGTTGGTAGCACCTGTTAGGGTCCCAACTATGGGCAAATAGTATACCCCATAAATAAATTCAAGACACTATGAAAATATAAAAATATATGTTTGTAGTAAAATTACCACCGATACATGTTTGTAGTAAAATTACCAATGATACTTACTTTTTGAAGCATAAGTATCATACATTTTATCTGTAGTTAGAGCCATAAAATTGTGTTCAAAATATTTATATTTCTGCATTAAATAAGCCATAAACGTTGATGCATCATTAAACAAAATGACTCAACTTAATAATAAAAGTGATTAAAGCCTAAGGAAACTAAATCAAACCATATAGACAACATGCACAGATATGTTTGAAAAAAAACATTTTAAATTTCAATGTTGCAAAATCTTTAGCCTTTCCTGTTGACACACAATTATAACCAGCATATTCATGTTTTTATATCTTCCTCACCTCCTACACTTATATAAATCTATTGACAAAAACATTAGTTCAATGAAATCCTTTTTGAGAAAAAAATGCATTACATAGAATAGTTTTCATTTTGTTATATCTATATTTATGAATATTGTACCAGCAAAATTGAACCGTAAATCTTTATTTGGCTCTAAATGACCCACAAGACGTTGGTAGGGCGGCTGTTAAACACAATCAATCAAGCAACCGTAAACCTCTGAAAGGAAAAATCTAGCCAATGAAAGAAGCACTTTTTTTTTTTTTTTTTTTTCAAAATGAGTAAAAAAATTTTTTTTTTATATATATATCTCCATGTTTCTGTTATGGGCAAGAGACTTACTCTTTATATTTAATCTGTTTCTTAACAGCATTAGGCTGGCAGTTGCAATAAAAAGTAAGGGCAATTAAGACTGAAAATAAATACTAGTCAATAATGCTTTGTCTGACAACAAAAGCATATCTTGACTGCTTTTTTTTTTTTTTTTTTTTTTTTTAAAACCATGTGCAAAGTATCTCTTTCAATGCATCCTCATTGGAGAATGGCTGTACTCCTTTATGGGTTCAGGCAGATGGAAGTGTCATGGTGCTATGTCAGTCCTGTAAGATTGATGAAGTAAGGTTGGGTTGGCAAACAAGTTTGTTCAGTTTATAAGTAAATTTTGCTCCTTAAAACAGTCTTTTTGGCCAACCCATTACTATGATTGCTTGTTTAGTTTTTAAGTTTCTCTGAAGCCTTGCATTGTCATGTTGCAGAAACACATTACACATAAGTAAGATTTGCTTTGAGTTTTGACAATGTGCTTGCATAAGAATCAGAATTGCTACTGGTGTCACTGATCCTGAAGTCTCTATAATTTTTGTATAAATTTTTTTTGATTCAAAAACATG